>JAMPIV010021833.1:0-194100 GCA_024509875.1 Oreohelix idahoensis | reverse complement strand
ATATATATATATATATATATATATATATATATATATATATCCACTTAACAAGAAACTGGTCAAATTCACATTTGTAAAATAAATGTTACACTTACACCAATTGGGTTATACAATCTCCCCACACAGTTTAGAATGGACGCAAGCAATTTAGGTTATATGCTTTCGAATCACTTGGCTCAGGAAATAGCTCTTATGACGGGTGTTCTGCGAATCACTTGGTCTGGAAATGTTAGTAATCCTCTTATGACGGGTGTTTTGCAAATCACTTGTTCTGGAAATATTTTCTCTCGTGACGGGTGATCCAATTCCTTAGGTTTCCAGTCTTAATATTTAAAGTCCTGGTTCCTTAAGTTTACAGTCTTTGTATTCAAATATGCGGGTTTACTTGTAAGTTCCAAAGTTGCCAAAATACTCGATCTGTCACATATAATTATGGAAGTCTACGTCCGATGTCTCACTGGCTTCTTGGAGTTTGCTCATTTGACGATGCGATGAAGTCTCTGATCTGTGTTTCTGATTTCGCGAGATTTTATCTTTCATTTCTCAGTTCAAATCCAAGATTGTGCTTCCGACGAATTTCCAATGAAAACCATTGTGTATTCCGGCTCCCAAATCAATCCAATCGAAAGCTCTGATCTATATGGGTAGGGGTGTTTAAATTCATAATCTCCTAAGCGTGTTTTAAAATACTACATTTTAAAATGCCATAGTGTGACGTTTTTCTAATAATGCTGTAATACTTCCGTTGCATCTTTATGCAGCGTCGTAAACAAATCTGTGAGCAAATTTCCTGGTGTAATACTTGTTGCCTACATTCTCGTATGGTTATTGGCCTGTCGGGCTTACTGTATGTGGCCGACGTTTCTTGATAACGCGAATTTGATGTGGGCCGTTATTGTATTAGCATATAATATTACAATGGGTCAAAACTGTATGACCAAATCGAAGAGAAAGTAGACGCTGGACTCGTAGGGTACAGTTTGTGACGAGACATCATTTAATGAGCACAGACGTGAATACGTTGACGAAGTGATACAGGCGGTCATCATTTGTTATAATAATTCAGCATTAAATTATAATTCATGTCAGGAAAATGTTCATCGACACAAATGATCAATATTGAAGTTGACCAATCTCACTAACCGTCACCATCTCAAGGGCGACGGAAGCTCTGCGACAACATGTCCGTATGATCTCAGTTTTCGTTACGAGGCAATTCATCTTGTATAATATTTCGGAAGTCTTCAAATAACAATTAAGATCCGATAGAGTTCCCAGCAGGAATTTGGGCACACTAACAACACGCCATAGCTAGACGGGTTGAACCTCTGCCAAAGACTTGCAAAGGGGAAGAGCGTATCTAAGGCGATACCTTAACGAGCCAGTTCTGGCCAATTATTCATGCTCCAATTGGGGAGATATATCGATACATTTTGGTGTGTCTTTCCACGACTTGGAACCAAGACACATAATATTATTCATCTGAGACGTCTGTCCATGACAATGGACTTTTTGATCTGCCTCAAGAATCATTTATGGATAGCAACAAATCGCCGCGACAAACCGCGCCATACCGTTCAAACATGGTGCACGGTGGTACGCAAATAATTCAACATACAATTAACTTAGATGCACTCAGCAGTGCGTCTATTCAAGACTCACGTGTGAGGATCTCAAACATTTAACTCCCATGCGAATATAACTTAACATACTTTTCGCCAAGATTGCCTACCCAGACAGATTATCAGCAATATTGATACCGAGAGGGCTCAGATGAAACGATTTTCTAATTATCACCGGCGTTTTCGCCCGTCCCTCAGGCGGCTTCGTTAGATAACAATCTAGCTTTCTGTGCGTGTTAGTGCGATACCACGTTGCATAAACAACTGACGTCTCTTTCAAAGGTTGCCAGACTGACTTACGCGATAATCGTATTAATCTGATAATACTACGTTCACTTAGCGACACATAAAGACGTCTGGGAGTGGTCACAGCAAAAAAAAAATATAATGCAAAAATATGCCAAATAATAGGACGATGAAGAAAATGAAGAAAAGAAGTGATAATGCAGGAAAGTAAGAATGGGTGAGAGATGGGCACAAAAGTACACGTCACAGCAAAACTATCTGATATATAAAGAAAAGTAACAGAGGTAGATTGGAATGATTGAAAACTAAACTAGTTTTATATTGCTTGATACACGTGTCGTTCCGTGTAGTTCCGGGGGTTTCTGAGGAGACAAAGACAGAATAGAACTGCTATCCTATCACGCATGTTGAAGGAGTTTATGAATGGACCTGGCAACATCATTCTGTAAAACAACTTGGTACATAATCCACGACTGCAACACTACGTAAACTGTTGTGATGCAATCCTATTGCAAGGAGATGAACTGATATGGTGGCTCCATGCTTAACTATGAGCACAAAAGAAAACAAAAGAAGATAAACATATCACCATTGTGGCTGCCAATATACTTACATGTGAATTTGAATGAATAGTCTATATACGAGTAACCTTTGGTAGGATTTATAACTCGGCATTGATAAGTCTGGACTGGATCTGCGAGGAAAATTTTAGAATAGCATTATAAATATTACAAACATAAATATTATGTATATTTTTTAAAATAATTACATAAACTCTTCTAAATAATATTAGAAAAATTGTAATTATTAATACTATCATCATTTTCCTTTCGTTCCTGATGCAGCATAGAGTCCCTGCTGTTACTAGTCTCCTTACATGAAGCATTTATTAAGCATTCACATGTACTTGCTGCTGTGGTTACTGTAATAATCTATTGTACATGATGAGGTTTCCAGCCTCATGTATAATCTCGTATCAGTCGCCTTATAGGACATGCTTTAGGGAACAGTTGTCGGATTTATTTATTTTTTTGTCTCATGAGCGACTCCGAGAACTCCACAGGACAATAATAGTATACGTTTCTGTAATTATTTATCACAAATATGTAT
This sequence comes from Oreohelix idahoensis, assembly GCA_024509875.1. NCBI lineage: Eukaryota > Metazoa > Mollusca > Gastropoda > Stylommatophora > Oreohelicidae > Oreohelix > Oreohelix idahoensis. The sequence continues at coordinate 191,122 of JAMPIV010021833.1, read as the reverse complement.
GTTATTGATGTCAGATTTTCAGAGCTCATAACCTGTCATGTTAAAGCAGTGGTGGCCAACTAGGCGAGGTTTGGGAGCCGCAATGCTGGAGGGATCTTTAGACAAGAGCCATCCGTAGATTTTTCCCTAAAAAAAAATGTGTACATCTAGTTATTTTCAGCTTCCCAGAAAGTATAGACCTTCAAGAAACTCACGCCACATCTACCTACCCGTGCCATCAGCTCACGGTCTCTCAATGTCGTTCTGATCTCCAGTTCATTTATCATGTGTTTTTCTATCTCACTAACCCTGTGGGCTCCAAAAAACGACTGTCCTTGCAACGATATCACCAGATTTTCTCAATATTTGTCCTATCCATCGCCAGCGTCGTCTTCTCATCTCTTGTTCCACTGGAAAGTGTCTGATTCATGACATCATTCCTTATGTTTTTGTATGTAGAAAATAAAGATCTTGCTAGAAATAAAATAGTGCTCATAGACTCACTATCAATCATCACAGTCCTCAGGAACAATGAAAAGAAGGATTAACACTCGCAGAACCACTAAAGAAAAACCAGCTATGAACTCAAAAATGTTAAAATCCTTGCCCACAGAAAGATAAATGGAAATAGGAAGGCAGATAAACTTGCCAAAGAAGGAGGAAGGATAATCCAAACTGAACACATGGCTACATATGAAAAGAAAAAAAGTAATAATCAGACATAACTTTACAGAAATATGGCACAAGATACACGCAGCCTTCAATACTGCAGACTTATACTATACATTACCAAGGAAGGACCAAATGATAATTTTCAGACTAAGAACCGCCTATTTCAGACTCAAATACCATCTGCACAACAAACTGACATGACAGGTATGTGCCTATGTGAGAGGACAAACAAACAGAAGAACATGTACTCCAAAACTGTTGGCTCCATGAGAGAATCAGGGTGGCAAAGTGGCATTTTCCAACCCATGGAAGGGAGAAACTGAATGGTGACGAGAGAAGCCTGAGACAAACTACTAGATTGATACAAGAGATGGACGTGATTATTAAAGATCACATGCCAAAGAAGAAGTACATATGGTTATAGAATTAATATCATTCTTATTTTTTCTCTCCAGTAACGTTTTTTTTTTGCATCTCTCTTGTAAACATATGAAATAATCTGTTCTGAACATTATTCAGGGTTATTGAAGAAAGTCTAATCTATATTTCCGAACGTGTGTTTGTCCCCTGCAGAAACAGAAAGCAATATTTTGTGTAATGAAAGCTAGACATTAATTGTATTCTTTCCCATAACATTAGTGTCACGGAATTGCATCCTGTGCTGTGCAGTAGTGGTCCAACAGTGGCCAAAACTCAAGAATATCTAATATGGGTCTTCAAAGGTGTCTACCTTCGCACAAGATTACTCTTGGCAGATTTGTAGATAGAAGAATAATTATGCTTATATCTCAATGGGGTCTTCATAAGACATTTCAGAAGTCAAGAACAATGCTGCGTAGGCAGGACAATTGTTAACTTATATCTGATCCGCCGCCTTTTATGAAGAATTAAGCAATTATTAATTTCAGCTCGTTGAAGCCCCCACCATGATTTACTCAGTGGAATTCTTATTATTATGGTATAGGTCTGTTTAGAGTGTATTTAGTAACTTGACTGAGACAAACATACAGCACATTCAAAATGATTTAATCGACGTTAAATGTGTATAATTACAAATTTAATAATCTAAGTTTTAACAGTTTAAAAAAAAATGAACAATGATTGATAAGGAAAAATATCATCACTGGTGTGATGGACTGGTTATTTTATGTAAGAATTCACTTGGCAGATTTTAAGTTTGACTTAGCTGTCAATGGTAGTTCCTTCTCCCGCTGGGTTCTGTGTAGATGCGTCACTGGAGTCCTCACACCTCTGGTCAAGATAAAAGTCGCAGCACGTTCCAAGTAAGATCAGCGAGTAACTGCAAAGCTGGTCCCGTCTCTAAGACCATATGATGATGGTGTCTACTTCTACGTCAGTCCACTTCTACCTTTACTTTGTTCCAGAGATTAGTACCCTCACTAGTACCACCAACAACTATGGTAACATAATAGAAATAAAACGCTCTCCTGAGTATTACATTTCCCGACATATACTTATGTGACTCCTTTCTCCGATTCAAGAATCCCATCTACCTCAGTGTCGTCCTGGAGGTCTGGATTTCTGGCTCCTAGTTTTCCAATTCTTGCCGTGGTAGCCGATCTTCTCCCATTCTGCAGACACGGCCAAACCATCTCAGTTAGGACTGTTCTACTTGGGTCTGTGTGGTAAAGTGGGATTTTATAAATATCTATAGGGGACTTAGTGTACTGACTGAGATCAGCTGTGAAGGTATCTGTATCTAATAGGTGTAGTGTTTTACAGATAACCTTACTTGCTGCCACATATGTATACCTCAGTCAGAATTATTCTGGAATATTGTGATGACTACGTTATATGTCTAGGGTATGTATATTGTAACTGTCTTTTTCTCTTGTTGAGGTGATCACTGGCCCAAGACAGTATACTTGTTGTTAGATGTGTAGTGCGAGCGTATGATGAACTGAGTGTGGGTGCGAATGAAGGCGCGAATGTGTTTAGGCTCGTATAGATGTAGATCCTGCAACCCATACTCTCACATGCAGTAATCAAGGATGCTTGGACACTGCAGGCATGTTTCAAGACATTTATTGACGGGAACACACATAGTATCAACAGGAACAGTCAGTGTAACAAGGTCATGCTGACCTGACATCGATAGGTATACATTTGGCATTCAAAAAGGTAAACATCAGAATAGACGTGCATGGTCAATAGCAAAGTTCTTCAATAATGACAGTTCGTAGCGTCGCCCTTGGCGTCTCTGACTAAACGCGTCAGATGCCTTAGTCACTTTGACACACAGGTGCAACTTGGCATTCCCCGCCAATTGCACATATCAGGCTGTAGTATAATAGCCGAAAGCACAGGCCTCGTTCTGACGTCGGCCGTGTACTTCTGTTAAATAGGTTATCATCAACCCTGCAGTAATACTTATTGTAGATAGAAGTTCCGCCAATCTGCGGCTCCCACAATATATCTTCGTCACTGGATTTCTGGACAATATAAGACTAACAGTCTTGGATGGCTACCTCGAGCACAAATATATAAGTTCTGAAATGGCGGATCGGTGAGCTGCTGTTCACCCTAGGTAATCCTTTACATGTTCTGCCACCGAAAAGCGTAATAATGCATAAAGGTCGGTATTACCTGGAAAATGAATCCTCAGAACATAACAAGGAATTCTGTCGTCATCCCGACGCACAGAGATTCACTGGGGAAAACTGCCATAGCAGTTACTTCGAAGATTCTCCCCGAAAAACAATGGACTCTTGGTCCCTTCAGAAAAACAGGACCTCCCGGCTTCCCGGAAGTATATCTCACTCCCGCTTAAAAAACCTTCCCATAGGCCTACGCCGAACTGTCAACCTCTGACCCTAAAGGTCAAACACAATGAATGAATAAACAAGGGAAGACAACCCCTAATCAACCTGACATCGCAGGTAAAGACACAATTATACTTATGATACAAACATAAGCAAATAACTTGACAGATGACTCCGTCGAAAATGACAGCAACATTACTACCACCCCCCTGTAAAAAAAAAATGCAAATTTTTTTTTTTAATATGTTCATGAGCAAGATAGCACCAGTATCCCTTCTGTGCTCATGCAAACAATGAACCTAATATCAGGTACAATAGAAGAGGGTACAAATCATCTCCCAACATAGGAGAAAATATTTCCTTTAAGCCAAACAAACTAAGGGATACCATTCAAGAAACCTAAGTTGCTGGCAATACCAATCATATATCAAACATTACTAAATAATATAATCATAGCAATATACAAATGTCAATGCTATTTTAGCAACATATCACTGATGGATGGACAAAATGAAATTTGTTAAATTATCTAAACATCATCCAAATACATTTGTATTACAACATATTATGATATTAAGGACAGACCTAAGTCTGAAAATATATCAGGAAAAACTAGGACACAAGATTTAACTGGAATCATGTGGGCATCTAGACAATATGTCCGCCATCACATTATCCGAACCACGGATAGCTCGCACCGTGAAATGGAAAGGCTGAAGAGCAATAGCATAACGAGTAGATCTCGAGCTCTTCAAATCCTTACTTTGCATAGCCGTAAGAGCTTTTTGGTCGGTTTCCATAAAGAAATGCGCGCCCAGAAGGAACCTTTGTAGCTTAAGAATGGACCAAACCATAGCCAACAATTCACGGTCCAAAACCGAGTAATTCCTTTCTGCCGCATTCAGCTTCCTAGAAATATACATTACAGGATGCAGAGTTCCTGAATATTCCTGCATTAGTGCCGCTCCAATGCCAGTGGAAGAGGCATCACTACGAAGGACAAAAGTCTTATCAATCGTCGGTAGTCTTAAGATAGGATGAGATGAGAACAAATTCTTAACCTGATCCAATGAAGATTGGCATTCTTGGGACCAACGCACCATATTAGGAGAACCTTTTTTCAATAACGTTGAAAGTGGTGCCATAATGGAGGACAGATTCTCAATGAATCTTCCATAGAATTGTATCAATCCCAAGAGACTACGCACTTGCTTTTTTGTCTTCGGAACCGAGATATTTAATATCTTTGAAATGTTTTGGTCCTCTGTCTTCAACAGACCATGACCAACTCGATGACCTAGGAAGGAAATTTCACTAAACCCAACAAAAGCTTTAGAGGGTTTAGCAGTCAAACTATGCTCACGTAGAGTAGATAGCAATTCCTTTAGACCCACATAGTGTTCTTCCCAAGTATCGCTGAAAAGACAGATGTCGTCTAAATATGCAATGACATCTGCACGATCTGATAGAATTCGTCGCATCATGCGCACGAAAGTCGCTGGGGCGTTCATAAGCCCGAAAGGCATAAAATTCCATTGAAACAGACCCCTAGGTGTCGAAAAAGCAGTGAGAGGTTTGGCGTGTTCCGTCAGTGGGACTTGCCAATAACCTTTCGACAAGTCTAGTTTAGTAAAGAATTTAGCTTTAGAAAGTCTAATAAGTAGATCATCTAATAACGGCATAGGTTCAGCATCGAACTTCGTAACTTGATTTAATTTGCGATAATCAACGCAAAGACGTATGTTATTGTCTTTCTTTCGAACAATAACTATCGACGAAGAATAAGCTGAAGTGGATGGTTCAATTATTTGTAGTTGAATCATTTCATCCAATTCTTTCTCGACTTGTGCTTGAAAATGAATAGGTATTGGGTATGGTCTTACTCTGATCGGATTACGATCAGTAAGTATGATGTCATGTTCTATGACATCTGTGTGTCCAGGAATGTCGGTAAGGACATCCTGATATGATTGTAACGTAGAGGATACTTGACGCTGTTCCTCAAAAGACAAGTTGGAAGAGACTGTAACGTCTCTCCACGATTCCGTTGAAGTAAGTGGAATCGCAGGAAGAGGTAAGTTCACGTCAGAAAAAATAGTTTCCTCATCCTGTATAACGGACAGGGATGAGATGTGACCATGTTGAACTGGAGAGTCGTCCGTCGCCTGGAAAATAGGCTGTAAATAGTCTGGACGTTCAATAAACTCTGTTAGCATATTTATATGGAAGGTTTTATGCCTTCCATCCACATCGACAATATAGTCGACATCAGAAATTTTCGAGACTATAGTGTATGGACCCTTCCAAGAAATGAGAAGTCTATTCTCTCTTGAGGGCAGTAAGACATATGCTTTGTCTCCAGGACAAAGTTGACGTAGGCGTCTTTTCTTATTAGCAAATCGCCTAGCTTTTTCTTTCGCAAATTCGGAAGATGAAGTTGCTAACCTGCACGATTCGATAATCTTTTCTCTAAGAGCTATAACATATTCATATGACGATTGTGTATCATCGTCAATATTATCGGAAGTTATCAAATCGTGTAACAAGGACATTGGCCCGCGCGGTTGCGCGCCAAAGACAAGTTCGAAAGGAGAAAACCCTGTATGCTCGTTGGGAACCTCTCTATAGGCAAAGAGGACTGCAGGTAAAACCCTGTCCCAATCTTCAGGATGATCCTCCGTTATCTTGCCAAGTAAGTTCTTTAGTGTCCTGTTAAGACGTTCTACCAATCCATTGGACATTGGATGATAAATACTACTGAGAGACCTTTTAATGTCTAGCGTAGCCATTACCTGAGACATAACGTCCGAAATTAACTGAGTGCCGTGATCCGACAGTATTTCTCCGGGGAATCCCAGACGAGAAAATACGAGCCAAAGAGCATCAGCGATATCGACAGTTGATATGCTCTTCAGAGGAATAGCCTCTGGCCAACGCGTGCACATGTCCACGCAAGTGAGGATAAATTGGTGTCCTCTGGCTGACTTAATTTTGAACGGACCAATGATGTCTATAGCCATTTTCTGAAACGGCCGAATCGGAATATCTGCAGCCTGAATAGGAGCAGCATGTCTCGGACCCCTAGACTTGACCTCTTGACAAATTTTGCAAGATCGGCAATAAATTCGGATGTCTTTATTCACGAATGGCCAAAAGAATGACGCAAGGACTCTAGTTTTAGTTCTGGAAAAACCCATGTGTCCAGCACACTGAGAATCGTGTGCATGCCGAAGAATTAAGGCTCTCATACACTTAGGCACAAGAATTTGCGAGTGCATAGACTTGTCCGAGTGTTGTACCATTCGTACCAATATACCATTCTTCATAGTGATATACGATTTGTGATTCGTATTTTGATTGGGATCCCCTTTCTTTGCAAGAAGGAAGTATTTCTTCAAAGAAGGATCCTCTTCTTGACGTTTAACAAACGAGTCATGGGAAATCACCAAGTGCTCGTCTTGGCTATCAACTTCATTACTATTATCAGATGAAGTTGGGGGATTAAGAGCTTGAGCTCTTGTCACCACTGCATTGACCGTTTGAATGTTTTTTTCTTCCCAACTAGAAATTTGTTGCGGGGTGCATTCCTTAACCCCATGAATACGACCGATTATAAGATCCGCAATAGGATTAGGAAGAAGACATGCATGGACATCTCCTGTGAAGAAAGGAGTGTCAATCCTAATAATAGCAGTAGGATAGCTTTCCATAGTACCACCAAATGTAACACATTTGATTGTTTTTCCAGTGGCACAGCAAGGATCTATCAGAGACTCCTTAACCCCGACGGTAGTACATCCCGAATCGAAAAGTACTGAGACTAGCCTATCATTTATTAGACCTTTATGTAAGATGAGAGATCCTCTCCCATCATGCGCAACTGTAGCAGGTAGAGCAGGAAGAGGGTGACCACAACTTAGCGTAGATACAGTCGATGAGTCAAACAATGTTAAGCATTGGGGGCATTCAGTTGCTCTCCCAAAATCGAAAGCACAACCAGTGATAGCCCTAGAGTTACCACTATCATTTACTGTATTACAGGCTCCATCAAACTCTTGTTGTGCAGAGTTTGCCTGTTGGTAAGGTCTTTTTTTGTTAAACCTAGGTCTACCTCGATTATCATTTCCCCTGTAATTATTTCGACTATCATTTCCCCTGTAATTGTTATCATATTGCCTATTGTAATCATCATTCCGGTTTGAATCCCGGTTTCTAAATTCACCATCGTCATAATCTTGACGTCGAGAATGATTACCTCGAAAATTTGAATAGTTATTATTTGGATAGCCTTTGCGAAAGTGTCTCAAATTATTACCACTAAAATTACGAGAACTACCATCTTGTCTCCACTGCATAGACGAAGAACCATCATGTGTTGGATTACTCCGCTTCTGAGTGTAATTTTGATTACTTCCCCTATTCCAATTTTGTTGAGCACCCTGAAATTTTTTTTTGAAATTAGGGCCATATGGTGTTGCCGAAGCAGCTGGCAACCCTTCTTTCACTTTAGAATTGCTAACTGTAGCATGGGGATGTGCTGTGGCATACTGACAACAGTATTCCTCCATTTCTTTTAAGTTTTTAGGCTTACGCTCATGAAGGAATGCAAGAAAAGAATCATTAACAGATGACAAAACCTTATCTCGCAATAATAAGTCCATTAGACCTTCATATGTTTTCTCAATCTGAGACAACTCAACCCATCGTGTAAATGTACGACGTATCTTTGTAACAAAATCAGAGAAATCTACTCCATTTTCTGGCAACATTGTCCTAAAACGAAGACGATAGTCTTCTTGTTTTAGTTGGTATTTTTTTAGCAATGCTGCCCTGACAACATCATAATTAGTCCTCTCATGTTCGTCTATTGTCATAAGAGTAGTCACTGTGTCACCTGTAAAAAATGGCATCAGTTGTTCAACATATTTTTCCTTTTTTATGTTATGCGTATCGCACAAAAATTGGAATCTATCTAGATAATCTGCTACGTCATCCTTTAAAGGATTGAAATGAGGCAATTTAATCCTACTAACAAACTCCTTTGTCGTACTCGAAGTTGTTTGCTGAGCACCCGTACTCGCCAATTTCAATTTCTCTAACTCCAAAATTGCGAGTTTTTCATCAAGTTCCATCTTCTGTTTTCTTTCCTCATGTTCCATTTTTCTAATTTCAGCCTCAGCTTGAGCTTTCCTCTCCTCTGCAGCAGCTTGAGCTTTCCTCTCCTCTGCAGCAGCTTCTTTGTCTAATCTTTTTTGTTCAGCTTCAAATCTCCTTTCCTCCACCTGCATCTGCAATTTCTTTTGTTCAGCAGCAACATCAGCTTCTCTGTCTAGTCTTTTTTGTTCAGCAGCTGCTTCTCTTTCTAATCTTTTCTCTTCAGCCAGAGCTTTTTTTTCTTCTGCAGCAGCTTTTCTCTCTTCAGCAGCTAATGCTTTGTCATACTGAGCAACAGCCCATTGTTCTAACTGTTGACCAGTCTTATCAAGGGCTCTCCCTTGTGTAATAAAGTAGTGCAATGTAGACATCTTGTCTACTGAGATCAGTAACTTGCAAAAGTAAATAATTAAATTATCCCACTTTAATGGGAGACAAGTCTGAAATGCTAGACTTGTATACTCACTTCACTTTATTTCACTCTCTTAGTCTTAGACAAAGACTTTGTATGGTCCTCTTGTTTATAATGTAACCAAAAAATCACTTGAGTACCTGTGGAAAAAAAAATTCCCTTATATCCCACTCACTATGGGCACAAGTCTTTTTTATAAAGAACTTGAATATGTATTTCACCTTGTCTCAATCTTTGTAGATAACAAGTCTTTTATCAAAGAACTTGTATAAATATCTTATATAATAATATTTTATTAACAAACTCTATATGAAGAGTCTACCTTATCAATAATATCAAAACATGACCAAGTATGTGTATGTAGACTGTGCATGACAGTAATGTAGTACAAACAAAAAAAATACAAAGACAAAAATACAAAACAATACAAATGGCAACACTGTTTTAACCAAAAATGTGTAGAGAAATACACAAGAAAGGAGAGACCTACAGAATACAAACAAAACAAATCGACAATCAAAACTGAAAAACAGACAAAATATTACAAAAACAACGTTAAGTACAATTACATCACAGCTAACATCAATAGCGACCAATTGTCACTAGCAAATTTCCAAATTAAGAAAATTTGCACCTACAGAACGCTTACAGTAAGCCTCGATCAAGTGGCATATTTACCGTAAGACCCACCAACCGAAAAACCCGCAGAAAAATACACAAAAACAGTAGAAGTAACATAAACATATAGCAATCAATTTCAATGTGTTGCAGAACAAGTTCAGTCACAGCTGAAACTAAAATAAATTTCTTGCTCCTTGCGAACACAGAAACGAAATGTCAAACGCGCACTGAACGTCAAATCCACTGTAACATAAAGTGGTATTCACGAACCAAAGTTACTATGACCTTCTCAAATTAGGGCTTGCACATTGAATGTTTACAATTTCCACGTACTGTTTACAACACTTGACCTCCAACAATGTAGCTTGAATGCTCTGACCTAGAAAAGTCTGTTGTTGAATGAAACGTGTAACAACCAGCAGTACTGTTTACAATAGGAACCCGCCTTCTATGCAGTTATGGTCCACGTAGCAAATGCCTAGTAGTTCACTTCAGTACTTGTCTTGTTATGCTTTATGTAGCATTATAATATAAATGCTCGTACTGTTTATTTGGGTCAACCGTTGATGACCTATTTCTGTCCTGTTGTAGCCAAAACTTGCAAGTGTAGAATTAGCGCTGTGTGTTACGGCTGTCCCGTGTGTAGCTTAGACCCACAGATCAGAAGTGTAATGTGTACTTGTCCTTCTTGTAACTTTCTCGACAAAACTGGAGACATCATACATGTAACAGCCAACCAGGAATGTAAATTTCTGGATCCATAAATGTCAACAATAATGTCAAATGCTCGCTCTGTTCTTTTTAAACCCACAGATCTGGTCCATCCGAAATGTAAGTTTCTAGGCCACATTGGCGACAAGAAATGTATCATAAGAGCCCACGTAACTGGTCCACCAGAAATGTAACTGTCTTTTTCTCTTGTTGAGGTGATCACTGGCCCAAGACAGTATACATGTTGTTAGATGTGTAGTGCGAGCGTATGATGAATTGAGTGTGGGTGCGAATGAAGGCGCGAATGTGTTTAGGCTCGTATAGATGTAGATCCTGCAACCCATACTCTCACATGCAGTAATCAAGGATGCTTTGACACTGCAGGCATGTTTCAAGACATTTATTGACGGGAACACACATAGTATCAACAGGAACAGTCAGTGTAACAAGGTCATGCTGACCTGACATCGATAGGTATACATTTGGCATTCAAAAAGGTAAACATCAGAATAGACGTGCATGGTCAATAGCAAAGTTCTTCAATAATGACAGTTCGTAGCGTCGCCCTTGGCGTCTCTGACTAAACGCGTCAGATGCCTTAGTTACTTTGACACATAGGTGCAACTTGGCACTCCCCGCCAATTGCACATATCAGGCTGTAGTATAATAGCCGAAAGCACAGGCCTCGTTCTGACGTCGGCCGTGTACTTCTGTTAAATAGGTTATCATCAACCCTGCAGTAATACTTATTGTAGATAGAAGTTCCGCCAATCTGCGGTTCCCACAATATATCTTCGTCACTGGATTTCTGGACAATATAAGACTAACAGTCTTGGATGGCTACCTCGAGCACAAATATATAAGTTCTGAAATGGCGGATCAGTGAGCTGCTGTTCACCCTAAGTAATCCTTTACATGTTCTGCCACCGAAAAGCGTAATAATGCATAAAGGTCGGTATTACCTGGAAAATGAATCCTCAGAACATAACAAGGAATTCTGTCGTCATCCCGACGCACAGAGATTCACTGGGGAAAACTGCCATAGCAGTTACTTCGAAGATTCTCCCCGAAAAACAATGGACTCTTGGTCCCTTCAGAAAAACAGGACCTTCCCGGCTTGCCGGAAGTATATCTCACTCCCGCTTAAACAACCTTCCCATAGGCCTACGCCCGAACTGTCAACCTTTGACCCTAAAGGTCAAAACACAATGAATGAATAAACAAGGGAAGACAACCCCTAATCAACCTGACATCGCAGGTAAAGACACAATTATACTTATGATAAAACATAGGCAAATAACTTGACAGATGACTCCGTCGAAAATGACAGCAACAATATGATGAAGTGTAAGTGACAACAACAACAGACAGATAAACAATTTAATTTATTCCACCACACTTGACAACACTGTGACACTCACACACATGAAACATTCTATGAGACTATCTTAAACGAGTCACTGGTAAATTTTCAAATATCAATATGTATTAAGTACTTTTCATTAATATATATGTGTCCTGATTCAAATACAAAGTGAACCAGGAATCACAATCAATTTCAATTATAAGTTATATATATAGAATTTATCAATATGAATCTTGTAGTGACATATTTTATTAATTTTATCATATGTGTGTCAGTTGTGTAGTAGTAATATGAGGTAATACTGTTTTTTTTTTTTTTTTCTAAGCTATGTTGTTATGTGTCATCATGACTTCACGTGTTTGTTTCTGTTGAAACTAGTATTGGAGATATTCTCAGTTCCTTTCATTAAAACAATTGATTTCCCCTCTTATTTTAATACAATGTCAGTTTAAGGGGGTATACATATGGTTGAGCTCCGCTGGCCACATAGGCTTAACTTTCGTGATGGCGGCAGGAAAAGACTCCTCTGCTCGATTGCTCCCCTGTGTTCTGGAGACACCTCACTGTTTGCTATATGGACCAAGGAGTATGCTGTCCGCCTCTGGATTCAGCAAAGCTCTGACCAGGTACTGCTTAATAGCTTTAGGACCACAGTCCCTGAAACAAGAAGGTTGTACCTCCTACTTCAGAACTAATTTATACTCTATTTCTACACTGAGCACAATACATAACAAACACTGAGTTCAGAGAGGTAGGCCAACTGCTATCTTCATCTGAAACAATTTTCACCAGTATTTTCCTCCCTAATGGTTACCACGCCTCTGCAATTCCAGCATTATTTCTTTCTAGTCAATAATATAGGTGTCAGTGTACTGTTTGGCAATTCCATTTAGTTTCACTTTCCTCCGACACCTTCTGTTCAGGCTGGAGCATTATATAGGCTTTACCTCAAGTTCGCTACTGAACCACACATATATACAGACATAATTTATCAATTTACATTCAATTTTCATTAAAAAGATATCAAACCTTTCAAGCTTACCACAATTCATGGAAATATTACACAGTGACGTTGAATGGCAATGAATATAGCACAACTTCGATCTGCCGATGTCCCAGGCTTTTATTTATAACAATATGCACTGGTGCTCAACGCACTGTTTCTTAGTAGGTTTATTACAAGATGTGGCCCGAACAGACGCCCTGAATTGAGTATATTGGCAGCTCTAACCAATCATGCCATGTTTACCTACTTTTCAAAAAATATTACCCTTCTGACGTTTCCCCTAACAACTAAACTAGTATTTATAGCCCGACTAATCGTGTTTAGCTTTACATTTGTTGCGCTCCAATCAAATAGGAGTTAACATGGAGACCCATTTCCCGTACCATGGTGGGGTGAAAATCTGCCACTGAGCGATTCTGAATTTGGTGTTGTCTGACACCCTCACTATTTCCTTCTGGCTATAATTTGTCAATTCCTAGACTATTTGCGTAACACTCAACATATTATTTGTCAGCAAGTCCTAAGGAACCCAAATATATATATATTTAATGGAGCCAATATGCATTTTCTTCTAGGATAGTCGTGCTGTTACTACCTCCTCACTTCCAAACTTTAGGGTGTCTGGGTACTGTCATGTTTTCAAACGTAAACCAGTATAATGTCATATTTCCTAATAAGAATTTTGTAAGTTTTTTAAAACCTAACTCTGGTATGGGTAGTGTTTTTTATCACTGTCGATTTGAAAAAAAGCTAGTGCAGGTGGCCTTACACGCGTGATGGCAGCAATTGTGTATCGCGCGACGCGTGTTTAGTGTTGCATGTGTCCCTTCTTTCTATCTTTAGTCCATCTGTCTTTCGTTTTTTTTTTTGGTAACGTAGTGTATAAAAAGACATGAATGGAATTTTAAATCTAGGTCAACTTGCGTATCTCAAGGTTTTTCTTAGAATTGGAGTACACATTTTATTGTGTTGGGGAAACGCGTGTATGCTGCAGAAGGCCTTTACTATCAACGTGAAACGTTACAATTTGCAGACGAAGTAGAAAACAAGGGGGATTTCGAGTACAGTCATTGTGACAGCACTGTTCTTTACCATTCTTCTTTCCTTTTATTAAATTTATTTGTTAGGCTTTACATTTACGTTTTAATTTATATATGTGGATTAGAATTTCTCACGACAAATCCTCCCTACTTAAAACAGACGTTATATGTCAGTCTATAATTCTATATACACATAGAGAAATTTATTATTATTCCTGGGTTTTAGGGTGATTCTCATCACACGGATGGCGGCTTAAAAAATCCGCTCCCAGATTTGTTTTTCCACTTATATACTCTATGCTAAACTCAAATGGCTGCATCAATAAAGACCAACGGAGTAATCTCGAGTTCTCATGCCTAGCCTGTGCTAGAAACGATAAAGGTTTGTGATCCGTTTGCAACTTAAATGCCTTCCCATACAGATAAATATTGAATTTCTTTATTGCCCATATTACTGCAAGACATTCTTTTTCGCTAGTTGAGTAGTTGATTTCAGCTTTATTCAACTTTCTGCTAGCATATGCCACTGGGCTTAATTCCCCATCCAATGCATCTGATCTCTGTAGCAGAGTTGCACCTAACCCAATATTACTGGCATCCGTCCTTACAATGAATTCTTGACTTAAGTCAGGTAATTTCAAAATAGGTTTGCTTGTGAGCTTTTCCTTCAATTCCTGGTAAGCCATTTCACATTGTGGTGTCCATGTAATTCGATCTGGATTTCCCTTACGTGTCAAATCAGTTAACGGTGCACATATGGAATTAAAGTTTTTGATATACTTTTGGTAGAAACCACATAATGAGACACGTCTTTCTTGGTTTGTGGTCTCGGGGCTTTCTTTAGTTTCTCTAAATTCTTTGGGTCAGGGGTCATGTTTCCCTGATAAACTGTGTGTCCCAAGAATTCCAATTCTTTACATCCAACGCAACATTTGGTTGGTCGGGCTGTTAAATTCGCTTCCCTAAGTCGATTAAACAGCATGTTCAGAGAGTCAATGTGTTCCTCAAATGTTTCTGTTGCTATAAGGATATCATCCATGAAATTTGTGATACATGGATTATTCAGAGGGTCCAATAATTTTCTCATCATTCTAGAGAAGACACTAGGCGCATTCTTCAATCCAAATGGCAATCTATTAAACTCATAGTGTCCTTCTGAGGTACTAAAAGCTAGGTATGGTCTAACCTCAGGCTTTACTGGAATCTGATAGTATCCTTTACTCAGATCCACTTTTGAGAAATATTTAGCTTTATTTAGTCTGGCAAACAGCTGATTTGTATCCGGCAATGGATCCACCTGTCCTTCTGTAATAGCATTCAGTCTCCTGTAATCTATACAGAGTCTATGTTCTCCAGAGGGCTTCCTTAAGAGTACAACACCGGAACTATACGAAGATTCACTGTGTGAAATAATTCCTTCCTTCAACAAATAGTCTATCTCTTCCTTCAAAGCTTTCTCCTTAGCAAAAGGAATCGAATATGGTTTCATACAGACAGGTGTGGGGTCTATCAGTTTCATATCATATTCCAATAAGTTTGTATGCCCTGGTCGGTCTGTTAACACCTCTGTATGATTATTTAGAACCTGTTGCACTCTCTCTTTCTGAGTTTTCGTTAAATGTGTACTGATTTTCACCTGTGCTGCTGTCTCACAGGGGTGTAATGGATATTCAAATGATGAAAGTGGTTCCTTTTTCATCTCCATGGCGATGGACAAGGTCAACAAGTGTGTCTCTTCCTGATGTTCTCTTTCCAAATATTTCTTCAGGAGATTCACATGATAGATTTTTTCTTTCCCCTTCTTATCTATCTTATAATTTGTTCTAGACACCTTCTCTAGAACTGTATATGGACCCTGCCATCCAATTTGTAACTTATTCTGACTCCCGGGGAGAAGAAGCAGTACCTTCTCTCCCACAGCCAAATCTCTGTCTTTCGCCTTCCTGTTATAATAGGCAGCATGTTTCTTCCTGGCTTGTTTCAAATTTTCATTGGCAAGTTTCCAGCCAGTTTTTAAACGAGTGGTCAGCTCATTCACATATTGGTATGAAGATGTAATGTTTTCGTCTGCCTTTTCATCAGTCCACGTTCTTAACAAAGCTTCGAGTGGACCTTTTATTGGCCTTCCAAACAATAATGTTGCCGGGGCCATACCGGTTGAACTATGGGGTACCTCCCGATAAGCAAAGAGGGCGGCGTGCAGGTACTGGTCCCATGTATCTGGTTTTTCGTGTGCCAACTTTCTCAGGATCGACATCAACGTGCCATTAAATCTTTCCACTTGGCCGTTCCCTTGGGGATGGTACACACTACAATGGAAGTGTTTGGCCTGGAAGATCCTGAAAACTTCTTCAGTTAGTTTCCCCTTGAACTGAGAGCCATTATCAGTCAAGATTTGATTGGGAAAGCCTAACCTTGTGAAAATTGTGAGTAATGCCTCTGCCACATGTTTAGAATCAATCGATGACAGGGCTACCGCCTCTCCCCACATAGAACAAGTGTCCACCAGAGTCAGAATGTAGCTGTTCCTTCTCTTGGTTCGGGTGAGAGGTCCCACAAGATCCACGGCAACTCTCTCAAAGGGTGTTCCCACTATGGGCATTTCCCCCAGAGTTGCTGGTGCAGTCCAATGTTTAGGTGCTACTCGTTGGCACTCTGGACAGGATTTTACATATCGTTTGATATCTTCAGTTATTCCTGGCCAGAAATAGTGACAAGCTATACGCTGTCCTGTTGCGCTGATCCCCATATGACCACTGAAGGGAATCGCATGCCCTAGTTCCAACACTTTAGTCCTATATGAAGTGGGAAGGACCAGCTGTCCGTGACCATTGGATTCAGATCCAGCCTTCCTATATATCAGCTTGTTCTTCATATAAAACTCTCCCTTGCCTGGAGGTGTATGAGATTTGGGCAACTTCTTGAAACACGGCTTGAGTGTTTTGTCCTCAGCCTGTGCCTTCCTCATCTCATCTGGATGAGTATTTATTGGATTATCCTCCTCCTTTTTAGACTGTGATCTGGTCTGCACTGTTGCCAATATCACAGGTCTCTTGGGATTCCCCAAGAAGACATATCTACACCCCAATATCAGAGGGTAGATTGGCTCATTTATCACTGCTGCTTTTATGATTCCTTCCACATATCGCGTTTTCACCTTTATCCGGGCGACGGGAAGTGTCATGGTAGCTACATCCTTGGTTGCAGTTTGAATCTCCACTGTTTCTGTGGTGTATTGATCGGCCTGCACCAGGTGAGAACTCACAACGGAATCGTAATCTAAACCGGTATCATATAAACACCTTATAGTGACACCATTACAGATGACATCTTCACACACTGGGGGGTGGTATGGTTCCTGTAGTTCTGCAGGTTTGACCTTTTTTTCCTTTTTCCCAGATGTCATAGCAGCACAATGAGGAGGTTTCCTTCTACAATGGTCAGTGTCATGATTGTTCATCTTACAATTTTTACACCACCTTTTCCTTGGTTGAAAGATTTTCTTTCATCATATTTCCTTTCATCGAATTGTGGGGTTTTATTTTTATTGTCATACCGTGGCCTATCAAACTGGTGCTTACCTTTGTTTTGATCCCTAGGATCAAATTTATTAAAGTTCTGTGGTGCCCTAAAATTATCCACCTGTTTCTTTTTATTACCTGTTACCTCTGCTTGAGCTGCTTGATACCTTTCAGCAACATTTAGCAACTCACCCAGCCTCTCTGCACCTTGTTCCATGAGAAACTTTCTCAGGTCTGGAGCCATGGACTCTCTTAATTGTTCTATAAGGACCATTTCCTTAAGATCTTGGGTTTTCCCCAGAGAAGTCCATTTCTCCAAGTATGTCTCTATTCGTGCAGAGAACTGGTGATAGGTTTCACCTGACAGTAGTTTAGCATTCCTAAATTTTTTCCTATAAAATTCTGCGTTCTTTTCATATCTTAACAAAAGAGCCTGCTTTAGCATGTCATAATTTTCCTGATCACCTCTGCTCATTTTAGCAAAAACTTCATAAGCTGCCCCACGAAGACCTTGAGATAACTTTAAGCTCCACCTTTCTCTCTCTAACCCATATGTGGTAGCTAATAGTTCATATCTATTTAGATAGCTCTCAATATCATCGTCTTTCTCAACAAAATGATCTAAATGAAAATTCATAGCTGAGGTTGAGGCTCCTTGGCTAGCAGTGGCATCAGAGGTAAAGGGACTGGCACCATTTTCAGGAGCATGGCCTTGAAACTCAAACTCCCTTAGTCGTAACTCATGTTCCCTTTGTAATCTTTTATCTTCTGCTTCCCTTTCTGCAGCTAATCGCTTGTCTTCCCTTTCTGCAGCTAATCTTTTGTCTTCTCTTTCTGCCTCCAATGCTTTAGCCTCTTTGTCAGCCTCAATCTGCAACCTCTTAGCCTCAGCCTCAATCTGCAACCTCTTAGCCTCAGCCTCAATCTGCAACCTCTTAGCCTCAGCCTCAATCTGCAACCTCTTAGCCTCAGCCCCAATCTGCAACCTCTTAATCTCTTTTTCAGCTTCTATTCTCTTATCTTCGGCCAATCTTTCAGATTCTAATTTTCTTTCGGCCTCTTTTTCTAATCTTCTTTCTTCCCGTTCAATATATTTGTCACATTCCGCAGTGACATAAGCAATCATAATTTGCCCGTCCATTCCTAACTCTTTCGCAGTCTGTACAGCAGCAGATCGAAATTTTGCCAAGTCGGCCATTGTCTAACATATAAATGTAAACAATTCAATATATCAATATTTATCTAATGACACTACAGGCACTGAGAGCTCAACGTTATTTATTTTCACCCAAGGATACTTTTTAATTCTTATTATTCCCTGAAGTGAATTACCCCCAATATTTTTAATAGGGAAAGATTCAAAATCCCGAGAGCGAGACCCCAATATATGTGGTAAAGTGGGACTTTATAAATATCTATAGGGGACTTAGTGTACTGACTGAGATCAGCTGTGAAGGTATCTGTATCTAATAGGTGTAGTGTTTTACAGATAACCTTACTTGCTGCCACATATGTATACCTCAGTCAGAATTATTCTGGAATATTGTGATGACTACGTTATATGTCTAGGGTATGTATATGATGAAGTGTAAGTCACAACAACAACAGACAGATAAACAATTTAATTTATTCCACCACACTTGACAACACTGTGACACTCACACACATGAAACATTCTATGAGACTATCTTAAACGAGTCACTGGTAAATTTTCAAATATCAATATGTATTAAGTACTTTTCATTAATATATATGTGTCCTGATTCAAATACAAAGTGAACCAGGAATCACAATCAATTTCAATTATAAGTTATATATATAGAATTTATCAATATGAATCTTGTAGTGACATATTTTATTAATTTTATCATATGTGTGTCAGTTGTGTAGTAGTAATATGAGGTAATACTGTTTTTTTTTTTTTTTAAGCTATGTTGTTATGTGTCATCATGACTTCACGTGTTTGTTTCTGTTGGAACTAGTATTGGAGATGTTCTCAGTTCCTTTCATTAAAACAATTGATTTCCCCTCTTATTTTAATACAATGTCAGTTTAAGGGGGTATACATAATGTTGAGCTCCGCTGGCCACATAGGCTTAACTTTCGTGATGGCGGCAGGAAAAGACTCCTCTGCTCGATTGCTCCCCTGTGTTCTGGAGACACCTCACTGTTTGCTATATGGACCAAGGAGTATGCTGTCCGCCTCTGGATTCAGCAAAGCTCTGACCAGGTACTGCTTAATAGCTTTAGGACCACAGTCCCTGAAACAAGAAGGTTGTACCTCCTACTTCAGAACTAATTTATACTCTATTTCTACACTGAGCACAATACATAACAAACACTGAGTTCAGAGCGGTAGGCCAACTGCTATCTTCATCTGAAACAATTTTCACCAGTATTTTCCTCCCTAATGGTTACCACGCCTCTGCAATTCCAGCATTATTTCTTTCTAGTCAATAATATAGGTGTCAGTGTACTGTTTGGCAATTCCATTTAGTTTCACTTTCCTCCGACACCTTCTGTTCAGGCTGGAGCATTATATAGGCTTTACCTCAAGTTCGCTACTGAACCACACATATATACAGACATAATTTATCAATTTACATTCAATTTTCATTAAAAAGATATCAAACCTTTCAAGCTTACCACAATTCATGGAAATATTACACAGTGACGTTGAATGGCAATGAATATAGCACAACTTCGATCTGCCGATGTCCCAGGCTTTTATTTATAACAATATGCACTGGTGCTCAACGCACTGTTTCTTAGTAGGTTTATTACAAGATGTGGCCCGGAACAGACGCCCTGAATTTAGTATATTGGCAGCTCTAACCAATCATGCCATGTTTACCTACTTTTCAAAAAATATTACCCTTCTGACGTTTCCCCTAACAACTAAACTAGTATTTATAGCCCGACTAATCGTGTTTAGCCTTACATTTGTTGCGCTCCAATCAAATAGGAGTTAACATGGAGACCCATTTCCCGTACCATGGTGGGGTGAAAATCTGCCACTGAGCGATTCTGAATTTGGTGTTGTCTGACACCCTCACTATTTCCTTCTGGCTATAATTTGTCAATTCCTAGACTATTTGCGTAACACTCAACATATTATTTGTCAGCAAGTCCTAAGGAACCCAAATATATATATTTAATGGAGCCAATATGCATTTTCTTCTAGGATAGTCGTGCTGTTACTACCTCCTCACTTCCAAACTTTAGGGTGTCTGGGTACTGTCATGTTTTCAAACGTAAACCAGTATAATGTCATATTTCCTAATAAGAATTTTGTAAGTTTTTTAAAACCTAACTGGTATGGGTAGTGTTTTTTATCACTGTCAATTTGAAAAAAAGCTAGTGCAGGTGGCCTTACACGCGTGATGGCAGCAATTGTGTATCGCGCGACGCGTGTTTAGTGTTGCATGTGTCCCTTCTTTCTATCTTTAGTCCATCTGTCTTTCGTTTTTTTTTTTGGTAACGTAGTGTATAAAAAGACATGAATGGAATTTTAAATCTAGGTCAACTTGCGTATCTCAAGGTTTTTCTTAGAATTGGAGTACACATTTTATTGTGTTGGGGAAACGCGTGTATGCTGCAGAAGGCCTTTACTATCAACGTGAAACGTTACATTTTGCAGACGAAGTAGAAAACAAGGGGGATTTCGAGTACAGTCATTGTGACAGCACTGTTCTTTACCATTCTTCTTTCCTTTTATTAAATTTATTTGTTAGGCTTTACATTTACGTTTTAATTTATATATGTGGATTAGAATTTCTGCAGGGGTTGGGTTTTTAGGCCTTGACGTATAGTCTAGTTGCGGACCATGTCTCTTCTTGTTACTTCAACCACCTACCTCAGATACGTCATTTGTGAGGTTTGGATCTAGCTTTTGTGGGTTGTAGTCATTGCCCATGACTCGCATCCATACGTCAAGACTGGGACATAGGTGGAGCGGTATACAGCCATCTTCGTCTTCTTACAAACTTCTCTTTTGCTGAGGATTCCTCGATTTATGGCTTGAAAAAGTCTCCTAGCCGCTGCCCTTCGGGTAGCCAACTCTTCTTTGATGCCTCCCTTCTGGTCTATGACAGCTTCCAGGTATTTAAAGTGGTCGACCTGCTCCAGGACTTATTCTCCCAGCTTAATCTGATGTCTTCTTTCTTCTCGTGATATCACCATGGATTTTGTTTTCGAGCTGCTTATGGTCATCCCTCTCTTCTCCAGCTCTTCCTTCCAGACTTGCAGGTTGGATTTAAGATGTGCCTCTGATTTAGCAATCAGGGCAACATCATCAGCAAATGCCAGCTCTGAAATACAGACATGTCTCATCTTCTAGTACCCCACTGAATACTTTCTTGTCCTCTCCTTACATGCTTTGATGACATCGTCATTGAGAAGTATGAAAAAATAAGGTGACAGGATATCACCTTGTCTTACACCAGTTGTGGTTCTGAATTCTTCTGACTTATGGTTGCCGAATAGGTTTACACATACATTTACGCTGGTTGGCACTTGTAAATATTATAATTAGAATGTACATCATTTCTTTCATCTTTTCCTCCCTGCTCCCTATGAAACTTGGGACTACCTATGCTTTTAGTTCTCTTTAAGAAACTTGCAACAAAGAAGACACCAACCCTTGCAGTGGTGGTTCATGAAATCATCATTCAAATGACTTGGACATCTACTAGCGATTTTCACAATTTTTTTTTTTAAAGGTGATGGGTGGAGAGCGGGCACTGAACAGCTGACCATTATTGCCTCTTCTCGTTCACCATCTTGGTCTACTCTGTTCAACCTAAAAGTTGGTTTTAATTTGGGTATTTAGTGTCATTTTATTTTAAGTTTTGTGTTATCTTTAGATAACTATTTCCTTTTGCACTTGTTGGTTTTTAGTTTGTATTAGTATTTGTTCTTTTTAATTTGGTGGGTTATTCTTTCTCGTTGTCTTTCCTTGTCCTATGAGTAGTTAGTAATTTTGCCTTTTTATGTTTTATATTTTTAATGATTTGTTAGTTTCTGTTGCTTAATTTCTATTTTTGATTAAATTATTTTCTGGGGTATTATTATTGTTATTCTTATTACTAATATTGTCACTGTTATTAACCTTATATGTTTTCCTTTGTTTTGTGTATAAATAGTTTTAGTATTGATTGGGCTTCCTCTGGGCCATCTATACTTAAAACCGTATCACCTGTAATTTCTATATTGTGATTTTTAAAGTATGTTTTTAATTCTAGCCTCTGTTGCTCGTACTTTTTACAGTGGATCAGGTAGTGGTCAATGTCATTTTCTTCCTGAAATTCTAGGCAGTTTGGTTCCTCTATCATAAAGTACGCTGCACCGAGACGGAGACGCCACAGCTTTTTGTTCGAGGGACCTTTAATTCTTCTCTGACCTGGCACGTCCTTGTTGGTTCTTTCAGCAGTTTGAACGCGTGTCTGCCTTTACTACTGTCCTTCCATGTTGTCTTTCATTCCTCGTTTATGGTTAGCTTCACTTGGCTCTTAATCTCCGATTTTCCAAGTCCTGCTCTTATATTGTTTTTACTTATTCTCCCACACTAGCTTCACACCACTGCATCCTCTGTTCCCTAGTGATGTATTATTTGCAAGCATTTCTTCCTTAATGTCTGGCTTGCTGCATTTATCTGGGTATTCTAGTGCTTGTAGTAA
The DNA here is from genome assembly GCA_024509875.1 of Oreohelix idahoensis. Taxonomy (NCBI): domain Eukaryota; kingdom Metazoa; phylum Mollusca; class Gastropoda; order Stylommatophora; family Oreohelicidae; genus Oreohelix; species Oreohelix idahoensis. The sequence continues at coordinate 168,179 of JAMPIV010021833.1, read as the reverse complement.
TGACATTGAGTCTGTAAATATCGTTACTGTTTCTGGAGGATTGTCTTCGATTATTTCTAAACATTTTAGAATTGCTACCATCTCTGCGGTAAAAATCAAAGCCTCCCTTCCCCCCCACCCCAGTTACACTGTAACTCTTTTTAATTCCCCACTGTGGTATAACTACTCCTGCACCTAGTTGCCCACTATCGCCCTTGGATCCATTTGTGTAAACAGACAGGCTTTGTTTTGTATGTCGATTTATGAACTCTCTACTTATCATTTTGGCTTCTTTATCTTCTAAGTTTTGTTTAATCTTTTCAGTGAGTGTGTAGTCTATGATTTGTGCTTTTAGTTCCCATGGTGTTATTGTGCTTCTATATTTATTACTATTATTAATAGTGTTTGACAGTTCTCTGAAATTTATTTGAGCTTCTATAGTTCTCCACCCTGTTGGATATCTACCTGTCTTACATGGGACTTCTTGTGCTAATTTGCTCAAATAGTTTCATCTTAATTCTTTCCGTTTCACATATAAATATTCACATGGCAATATTTACATGTTAGTTCCTTTTGTAGTAATGAAAATTATAGAATGTAAAATGCAAAACTTACGCTAATCTTGGCTCACATACTGTTTGCTGAGAGGAATAGAGGCACTTGACTAGGCCTCTTACACGTTTTTCGGGTCGTTAAATTAACAATGAATTCCTAATTTAACTTCAGATACTAGTTTCCTAATTATAAAAGTTTTCCTGGGCTCTTTAAGTCCTTCAAGATGTTTCACGAAGTCCGGTCTGATATATATGAAATCTGATTCTAACCCTGGCAGTCTGGTTGTAGTATTGGCAGGCAATTCTCACAGTGTACTAGACTTGAAAAAAAAGCCAGGTTATATGGCCTGTCTTCCACCGCCTTTGTTTGTTACGAATAATCAGAGCGCCAATCGTTTCAAACATGCGTGTTTTGTGGGGTAATTTTAAAATAATGGGCGTGATGCAAAAGGTCACCTCTCCAAAATATGGAAATAAAACATTCGATGCCTTGTATGCAAACTCACAAACACATCTGTAAACTCATTCGACAATGTGTTTCAGATGTAACATCTTACTTTCCTCTAACACAGGTGGACGTGAAATGATTATGTCATTCATGTGCGCTGACAAATAAGTTATCTCCTCGTAGTGCTGTCAAACTTTCAGCGTATTGCCATCTTGGCGAAGAACGCACCCTGGCCTTATCAGCGATTAATCAAATGCTCTGGGCGATTTTAGTGTTAATCTGTCGTCTGATGTCGGCTGTCGGGACACATTCTAAATCCACTTTTATAAATTTAAAGGTAAATGTAAAGCCTAACACATAAATTCAATAAAAGGAAAGAGAAATGGTAAAAGTACAGTGCTGTCACAATGGCGTACAAAAATCCCCCTTGTTTTCTACTTCGTCTGCAAATTGTAACGTTTCACGTTGATAGTAAAGCCTACTGCATCACTACACGCTTTCTACAATAAAACGTGTACTGCATTTCTAAGAAAACCTTGAGATACGCAAGCTGATTAATGACCTAAATTAATACTTCCATTAATTTCATTTTATACACTACGTTAACATAAACGGAAGGACAGATTGAATTAGGATAGAGAGAGGGAGGGCTGAAAGCAGGAACGCATGCAACCCTAACACGCGTCTCGCGATATACAATTAATGCCACCCTCCCCAAGCGAAAGGCCAGAAGCAATACCTTTTTTCAGATGGACAGTGATAAAAAACACTACCCATACGAGAGTTAGGTTTAAAAACCTGAAAAATGCTTATTGGGAAACATGACATTATACTGGTTTACGTTTGAAAGCCTGACAGTACCCAGACACCACATCGTATCGAAGTGAACAGGAGGTAGAAGAAAATGCACATTTTGAACGCAGCCACCTAGCTCCCTTAAATTTATATAATTGGGTTCCTTAGGACTTGCTGACAAAGAATATGTTAAACGTTACGCAAATAGTCTAGGAATTAACAAATTATAGCCAAAAGAAAATAGTGAGGGTGTCAGACAACACCAAATAATAATCGCACAGTGGCATGTTTTGAAACCACTAATTTTACGGGAAATGGGCCACCATGTAAAATCCTATTTGATTGGATAGAAGTAAATGTAAGGCTAAACACGATTAGTCGGGCTACAAATACTAATTTTATGTTGTTAGGGAAACGTGAGTAGGGGTACTTTTTTTTGAAAAGCTGTGTAAACATGGCCCGATTGGTTAGACCCGCCAATATAGGCAATTAGGAGCGTCAGTTCAGTGCCACATGTTAAAATAAACTTACTAAGAAACAGTGCGTTGAGAGCCAGATCATATTTTTCGAAATAAAAGTCTGGGACAGAGGCAGATCGGAATTTGTGCCATTATTCATCGCCAGTCAACGTATCTGTGTATTATTTCCATGAATTGTGGTAAGCTTGATATATTCAATATCTTTTTAATGAAAATTGAATGTAAATTGATAATTTATGTCTGTATATGTGTGTGGTTCAGTAGCGAACATGAGGCAATGCCTATATAGTGCTCCAACCTGAACAGAAGGTGTCGGAGAAAAGTAAAAGTGCATGGAATGGCCAAACAGTACACTGACACCTATCTTATTGACTAGAAAGAACTAATGCTGGAATTGCAGAGGCGTAGTAACCATTAGGGAGGAGTATACTGGTGTAAATTGTTTCAGATGAAGATGGTAGTTGGCCTATCGCTCTGAACTCAGTGTTTGTTCTGTATTGTGTTCAGTGTAGAAATAGATTATAAATTAGATCTGAAGTAGGAGGTACTACCTTCTTGTTTCAGGGACTGTGGTCCTAGTTATTGAAGCAGCACCTGGTCTGAGTTTTGCTGAATCCAGAGGCTGACAGCATACTCCCTGGTCCAGATAGCGACCAGTGAGGTGTCTCCAGAACACAGGAAGCAATCGAGCAGAGGAGTCTTTTCCTGCCACCATCACGAAAGATAAGCTTCTGTGGCCAGAGTAGCTCAACATTATGTGCCCCCTCAAAAATTGACATTTTGTTAAACACAGAGGGACAATTAATTGGTTCAAATGACAGGAACTGTGAACTTTTCCCAATACTATTTCCCCGATAATCAAACACTTGAAGTCATGATGAAAAACAACAACCAAGCTTGAACAAAACCAGTATTACCTCATATTACCACTGCACAAATTACACACATAGAATAATAATAATAAACTATGTCAATACAACGTTCATATATATAACCTGTGTACATAATACTTGTAATTACATTTGATTGTGATTCCTGGTTCACTGTGTAGTTGAATCAGGATATCCATTATTGACAAAAATTAATACATATATTTTTAAACTTAGACACTTGACTCATTTAAGAAAGTCTTATAGAGTGTTATATGTGTGTGAGTGTCACAGTGTTGTAAAGTGTTGTGGAATAAATTAAATTGTTTATCTGTCTGTTGTTGTTGTGACTTACACTTCATCATTTTCAATACCCTAGACATTCAACGTAGTCATCACAATATTCCAGAATAATTCTTACTGAGGTATAAATGTGGTAGCAAGTAAGGTTATCTGTAATACACCACACTTATTAGATACAGATACCTTCACAGCTGATCTCAGTCAGTACACTAAGTCCCCTATGAATATTTATAACATCCCACTTTACCACATCGGCCACACCCGAGATTAACCAACATGGTTGTCGATTAACGATTATCTCATCCGTTTCTTCCCCAGCAGGGAGGGACTTGTAACAAAACAGACATGACGACTTAACACTGAGAAGTGTGTAAGAATGTTTGAAAATACAAAATATATATTACATAGCAGAGAAAGAAAAAGGTGGCGACCCGGACATTCCAGGTAATCAGTCCTAACTTAAATTGAAAATGAGTACAGCCGTAGTGGAGGAGAGATCGAGAACAGGACGTCCTAAATCCATCTTGTGAAAATTAATTTTGGGCCAAAATATCCATGTATTTCCCATTTAGAAAAAACCGGATTCAACAAGATCAGGGGTCGCAATTTTTTTGGGGTTCGGCAACTTTCAGATGCTTCATTATCGTACACAGATGAAAGCATCAGATGACATTCTACATAGAACCTGTGGAGCTGGTGACCCACCAGCCCTATGGATAATATACAGAGATGATCTTAAAGAAAATTGTAAACACCAGACTCTGTTAATATACCCTGGAATGGAAACACAGAACCTATGGAGCTGGTGACCATCCAGCCATATGGATGAAATATAGAGATGATCTTACAGAAGATTTTAAACATCAGGTTCAATTAATACACTCTGAAATGGAAATTGGTAATTGAAATTTACAATGCAACTTTAATTGCCCTAGAAAGTTATTTCTATGAAAGGGGAGGACCTGCATACTCATGGTCTCCCTCAAACTAATGTGACAGGGGCTAGGTGTGGTTGAGGCCAACTTATGTCAACGTGGCTACCTCACACCCAAGACCCATGCACTAAGAAAATTTAATTAAGGATCGTTTGACAGAGGTTGCAAATATTGGTTGTTTGTAACCTCTACACCTCACGGTAGAAGGGGGACGACTAAGTAAGTAAGGTTGTTTGTAACCCTCTCAGCAGCAGACTTAGCAATCCAAGCAACACAAAGCCTTATATAGAACAACATTTAATTCTACCGAACACCCAGACAGTGTTCGTAGACTTTAAGTCCTAGGCATGTTCTTGCTTGAACTAGACTTCAGATCTCAACAGCTTGTTCTCTCTCCGCGACTGGCGATAAGAATGACAAAGAATTTCAACTGACGCGACAGCCTGGGCCCTTCTCTTCTCTGATTGGCTGCTATCCGTAAGCGGGAATGACTAATGTTCTTTTTTAGATCCTGACTGAGTAACACTAAAATGGCTGCCAAATTGCTATGTTGTGGTAAAAAGGTAGGGAACGACAGACAAAAATGGCGATGACAGGATGGCGCTGTCACACTAACATAACTGAAGGAGGTGCAGTGGATTAAGCGATTGGAGTAGATGTGTTAGAGGTGAAAGTTGTGGTAGAGGACATGATTGGAGTAGATGTGGTGGGGCGTGAAAGGCATAGTGGCGGAAATTATTGAGGTAGATGTCCTGGGAGTGAGAAATATAGTGGAGGACATGATTGGGGTGGATTTGCTGGAGGTGAGTGGTATGGTAAAAGACATGATTAGAGCAGATGGGATTGTGAGAAGTACAACGGAGGACATGATTAGAGTAAATATGCTGGAGGTGAGGTGTACAGTTGTATAGGGGTATATTGGAGGACACGACTGGAATAAATATGCTGGAGGTGAGATGTACAGTTGTATAGAGGTTCATTGGAGGACAAGACTGGAGTAAATATGCTAGATATAAGAGGGACAATGGGGAGACATTATTGGAGTGGATGTGCAAGGAGTGAGAGGTATATAGGAGTGCTTGATTGAAGTGGATGTACAAAGAGTGAGAGTTATAAAGGAGGACATGACTGGAGTGCATGTGCAGGAGGTGAGAGGTAAAATGGAGGACATAATTGGAGTAGATATATTGGAGGTGAGAGGTATTGTGGAAGACATTGTTTGAGTAGATGTGCTGGAGGTGAAAAGTATAGTGGAGGACATGATTGGAGTAGATATATAGGTGAAATGTATAGTTGTAAGTGGGATAATTCGAGAATTAACTGTGAAGGGTTTGGTCATGGCCACTCATATAATAATGGTGGCTAAGACGTACCGCAACCAGGTGATATATTAAAAGTTCAGTTAACTTTTTGTCCTCGGGCAACTCCGGGTATATCTGCTAGTGTTCATATAATTGTGGGTAGATAATGAACGCTGTGCACAATAAACTCGCTCGAACCGTTCTAATGTCACGCTGGAATTCAAGTATACCTACCTGAGGAGTTATAGGACACAGTTAGTGTTGAGGACTGATCAACGTTGTTTTCGGTTCCTACAATCCTTCCGTCGGCTGTGTACCAGTGTGCTTTCCCCTCCAATAATCCCAGACTTTCTACTTCACACTTGCACGTCGTGCTTGTTCCTATGGGAATTTTATAGTTTTCGTTTTTTCCAGATCCAAGAAGGCAGCTACGTCTGTATATGGCAGCTGTGGGTATACCTGAAATAAAATGTACTCGTTTTTGTTACTGGTTGTAGTTTTAAAGATTAAAGAAGTAAAATACGACACAATTAATAATTTGGAACTGATGACAAGAACCAGAACTCTACCAGTGGAACAAGAGATGAGAAGAAGATGCTAGAGTTGGATAGGACACACATTGAAGAAGCCTGTTGATAGCATTGCCAGATAGTTCTTGTTCTTGAACCTGCAGGGCAAGAGATTTAGATGGAGACTAGACAACACATGGAGACTAGGCAACACATGGAGACTAGGCAACACATGGAGACTAGACAACACATGGAGACTAGGCAACACATGCAGACTAGGCAACACATGGAGACTAGGCAACACAAGGAGACTAGGCAACACATGGAGACTAGACAACACATGGCGACTTGGCAACACATGGAGACTAGGCAACACATGGCGACTAGACAACACATGGAGACTAGGCAACACATGGAGACTAGACAACACATGGCGACTAGGCAACACATGGAGATTAGGCAACACAGGGAGACTAGACAACACATGGAGACGAGGACTTGAACAAACATAAAGAAGTTGAAGACGACTTGACAAGACCTTCAGCTGATGGCACGATACAGGAAGACTTGGTATACGTTTGTTAAACGCTTATGCTCCTTTGGAAGCTGAAGGGTAATGATTAAGTAATTTTTAAAGCAACTTAATTATAGACACTAATTTGACATTCCATGATGACCATGTTGAAGTCAATAATCTTAAGAATAACAATTATTTATAAAATACTGTTGCATAATACCCTTGATGTTTCGCGCTATCTAATTAGCAGCTAAAACTGCAGTCAGCATTGATTACCTTTGATATTTGCGGAGGCAGTCTGAGCACTATTAGCTTACCTAGAGTGCAATCATTTTGATTCTAAACCACATTAAAACTGAATAATTTAAATTCTTCCAGAGAATCCTTCTCCACCATAACCTTAATTCGTTATACTGCAAACTTGATTGTCGTTGACGCGTTCTTTTTTAATTCATTAATATTATTATCATTATTTAAAAAAAAAAAACATTATGTCTTCAAAGATCGCAAATATGAAGATACACAAAACAAGAATACGTCTGTTTGTTTTCGGTTATGAATAAATGAACACAGAAATAAAGAACATGGAAAACCTGAACTTTACGAGTTTTTAATAAACAAGCGACTGTCGATAAATAACAAGTATTCGTACGAGGGAAGGAAGCAGAACATTCTTCTGAACATATCTAGTTGATATAGTCTATAAACATCTGGGTCTTTTCCCACGTCTTACATTCAATAGTTGTGTAAAGTGTCGTGAAATATTACCACAGTCAAAATGTTAGCTGTGTGTTCTTTCGTGATTCATTGTTGTAGCGAGGAAGTGACGCCATTTTGGTAGCCCTTGGTTTAATTCCCTGGTGAGAGAGTAAGGCAGCTAAAATACTTTGGCCACATAAAAAAGGCATAACTCCTAGCAGAAGACCATAATAGAAGGGAGAGTTGAAGGGAAACGTGCCAGGGGAAGACAGCGCTATAAGTGGGAAGATATCAAGAGATGGACAGGAAAGAGTCTATCAGAGTGCACCCCCAAGACAAGAAACAGAAGACGTTGGAGATCCATTACAGCCAACCTTCGTTGTGGAGATGGCAGCTGATGATGAATAAAGCAGTCACCAGCCCTTGCAGTGGTGGTTCATGAACTCATCATTCTATAATCTGAGGTTGCCAGCCTCAAATTACTTGGAGATCCACTAGCGATTTTCACATATTAATATTCACATGGCAATATATACATAGATAGACTCTTTCCTGTCCATCTCTTGATGTTATCTTCCCACTTATAGCGCTGTCTTCCCCTTGCACATTTGCCTTCAACTCTCCCTTCTATTATGGTCTACGGCAAGGTATTGTGCCTTTTTATGTGGACAAAGTATTTTAGCTGCCGAACTTTGATCTCCCTCATTAGTTCTCTTTTCATACCTAGATTTTCTAGGACCTCCTTATTTGTTTTCTTCTCTTTCCATGAGATACGCCCCATTCTTCTATATATCCACACTTCAAGAGCCTCATCTCTTTCTTCCAAATGCTTATTCATCGTCCATGTTTCTACACCATACAGACATACAGAATATATATAACACTTTATGATTCTCAGTTTTAATTTGTGAGATAAATGTTTAGATGTCAGTATAAGTTTCATGTTGGTGAATGTAGCTTTGGCCATTCCTATTATCTTCTTGATTTCTGTTTCACATCTGCCATCTTCTGTTATTATACACCAATATATACGAAGCTCTTGGCTTGCTCCAAGATTTTCCCATTTACGCTTATCTTTAATGTGGGCTTATCGTCTGTTTTGCTAATAATGACAGTTTTTGTTTTCTCAATATTAAGGTCGAGTCCATATTCATGACTGCTTTATTGCTAATTTCTTAAAGAGAACTAAATGCAGAGGTAGTACCAAGTTCTATATGGAGCAGGGAGGAAAAGATGAAAGAAATGATGTACATTCTAATTATAATATTTACAGTGTAAAATGTCTATGTAAACACATTCACTTTAAAATTAATGAAAGTTTTCATTTTTATCAACCAGTGTAGATGTAAATGAAAACATATTCAATCTATATTGTGAACATTTTCAACCAGTGTACATGTAACTGAAAACATATTCAATCTTTATTGTGAAGATTTTTCAACCAGTGTAAATGTAAAAATGTAAACATATTCTAAAAAAAAAAAAAAAAAAAAAAAATCTATACTATTAACCTTTTCATTTACGCCCACGGCGACCGTTGCCTCTATTGGCTGTGTGTGGTGTACCCGGAAACGGGGCCTCCCAGTACTGAGGCACAGTTATTTCCCCGATGTCACTTATCGGTGCAGAGTTGAGAGAGATGGCTGAGCATCACAACCCCCCTGTGTTGCAGCATGATGAGAACCCAGCATTGCACACTGAGCTTGGGGGGATCACTTGGGCACCAGACTTAATACTGGCTCTTGACTGGATGGCCGCATGCAGGAGATTTCTACAATGGAGGGTTGGCAGGTGGTGGGTATCTGGACGTGGCTCTGTGCAGGACGTGAGGATTCCTTGGGAGAGCCCAGAACCAGAGAACAGCATTGTGCAAGCTCTGCATAGTTGGAGAGCCCCCTGGATGACGGGGAATGCACAGTGTGCTACCCCACCTATCCCCAACTGCTAACTTAGAACCAGAAGTGGGGTCCTCTGTATGCGTGCCAGGCCAGGATAAAATGCCTGGGAAAGAGACTGGAGCTCAGAACTCCCTAACTCAAAGTTGCAGAATGGCAGAAAAGCCATGGGAAAGACAGGGCTATTTTGAAGATAACGCAATCATATATTTTCACCATACGAGCTCAGACGCCGCCTCGGTAAACAAGGTCCGCGCAGAGCGGTGACACTCCCAGGCTGCTTGCGAATAGTCTACTACTGGGAACATAAACAGATTAGGGATGAGCCCACTCTCCCGTTGAACAGGTGCTAAAGTCATAGATACTGGGCCAGAAGGCGCACCGAAAACCACAGTATCACGCAACTCGCTTTTTTTTCTATGGAGAGTACACCGTCAACCTTTTCATTTGAATGTAAAGTAAATATAAAGCAATTCAATTTAAATGTAAATAAAGTTTTCTCTCGAGGGATTGGGCTTAATTCTCATCGAGGTTAAATTCTGAGGTAGATGGGATGGTGGAATAGTAAGATCGGAACACATAATAATGTGTCGGGAAACTCACTACTCAGAGGATATTCGTTTCTCTTCATTTATCATAATAGTTGGTGGTACCAGTCGCGGGTACTAATCTCTAGAACAAAGTAAAGGTAGAAGTGGACTGACGTCGAGCTAAAAACCATCATCAGAAGGTCTTAGAGACGCGGGACCAGATTTGCAGTTACTCCCTGATCTTACTTGGAACGTGCTGCGCCTTTAATCTTGACCAAAGATGTGAGAACTCCAGTGACCTATCTGCACAGAACACAAAACCACAGCGGGAACAGAACCTACTATTTGCAGCTAAGACAAACTTAAGAGCTGCCATGTGACTTCTTGACTTCTTAACCCAGCTGGGGCCTTGAACGGGCTGAACTTAATAATTGCTTAATTCTTCATAAAAGGCGGCGGATCAGATATAAGTTAACAATTGCCCTGCCTTATGCAGTATTGTTCTTTACTTCTGAAGTATCTCATTAATCCCTTGCGATAGAAGCATCATTATCCTTCTATCTACAGCTCTGCCAAGAGTAATCTTGTGCGAAGGTAGACACATTTGAAGACCCACATTAGATACTCTTGAGTTTTGGCCACTGTTGGGCCACTACTGCAAAGCAGGGGTGGATGTTCCGTGACACTCTCAAATCAAGCCAATGGTAAGCTCTTTAGAACTATATGTATCGCGGTGTTAAATGATAATATCCCCCGCGTGTTTTGAAATATCAAATTTTTAAATTCTAACGCATGACCTCTTTCTAATAAGGCAGGACTACTACCGATTGCATCTTTATGCAAACTAACAAACAAATCTGTGAACTTATTTCCTGTCTAGATACTTTCCTTTGACACAGGTGGACCAGAAATGATTATGTCATTCATGTCTGTGCAAAATGTGTCGCCCAGACAAGTAGTTGCTTGTCCGTCGCTTGTGCACACAAAATCCGTCTATAGGCGAGTAATTTTATCGCCAGGTACGGCTTGAGCAAACAACTCTACGAGAAAACTGATCAGGCCCATATAGGTTTATTTGCGCTAATCTCAGCAAAGCTGTGAACCGCCAATATATGTGATGCATTATCACAAACAAGGAGTGTCACGTGATTTGACAACATCAAATATCTGCTACATAGCAGAGAAAGAATAGGCAGCGACCCGGAAATTCCAGGTAATCAGTACGTACAACAATTGAAAATGAGTACTGCCATAGTAGAGAAGAGATCGAGAAGAGGTCGCCCAAATCCATCCTGTGACAATCAGATAAACATAATTTTGACTGGTCACCAACAAGACAAATTCCAAAGATGTCTGATAAGAACAGCAGTAGACCTACAAGCTAAGTGACTTAGTTTCTTAACTTTCTTAACACTGAAACACGTATACCCGTCGAAACAATGACGGGAGAGAAGATTAAATCAAAATCTTATATTTGTCAATATCTTCAGTACATTTAGAAGACAGAGAAATTAGAATACTTAAACTGATTGCAACTGGACAAATAACTAAACTGTTCTTTAATCATATTTTAAAAAAAATATGTACTTTTATCTTTACAATGTGTCCCTTGATATCTTGTGTCCTGAATTTGTACGTTAAGAGTATCTAGTTTCTTCCTCGCGAGTGCGTGACATTAAGTTGACAATGAGCGAAGACTACTTCTGTTGCGTATATACCTTGGCAAATGCTAACATCACAGGAAACTAGCGACGTCTCAAGATAACAGGAAGGCTTGCATCGTTTGACCGATGCGTGGAATGTAAAGTAAACCTACTTAATTACTGCCTGCAGTGATTTCTTTTGTGTTGATTTAAATTCAGTCGCTTCTCTTCAGTTTTAACAGAATATTGAAGTTACAAAAAGGAAATTGTATAAGGTAAATTTGCTAAATATCTGACCAAATGCTCCTAAGGCGTGCGTAACACATAGCCTCTGACAACAAAAGTCCAGCTCCTGGCCTTCTCGTGGAGGCACCGTTTAATAATAACAGGAGAAGGGGCGAAGGGCGAGTGTCTGGCGCCTTAAAACCAGATCGCTCCAGGTACATTTTTGTATGTACCTGCAAGGATACTTGGAGAGGAGATGGGCACCACCAAGCAAACCTCTTGTCCACTGAAATGCAATGATGGAAAGTCAACTCAGTAATAATATGCCGGATCGGCCGAGGCCCGGATTAACAACGACTGCGCTCTCATTGCCCCTTGAGAGTGATAAGTCAGTGAATGGGGTACAAACACCTGATTTGAAACTTCCTAGAGAAAGTTTTGTTGTTGGAACTTGGAATGTACGCACGCTATATGCGTGTGGAAAAGTCAGAGAACTAACACATGAACTTGTTAGATACTCGTGGAACATCCTGGGCCTAGCAGAAGTCAGATGGACAGGATTAGGTGAATCAATAACGGATGATGGTCACAAAATTTGGTTTAGTGGAGATAAGTCCAAACATCAGCATGGAGTAGGTTTTATTATACATAAAGATAGATTGAACTCTGTCATCAGCTGCACCCCAAAAATTAGCAGGCTTATCACCATACGTATTGCAGCACATCCAAAGAACATCTCCATCATACAGGTATATGCAGAGGTGTCACTAGGGGGATGCGGACCGCACCCGGGTGACACTATCAGAGGGGGTGATCAGCTGAGGGGGTGACACCAAAATGACTGTCTATAAAATTGTTGTGCAGTGTTTCAGCAGAAATTTTTTTTTTTAATAAAAATATCCCTGTAGTTAGCTATAACCACAAAAACATTTTTAGTAAGCCCAGCTTACATGTACGATCAATATACTTACAAGGCTAAAACTCTATGCTAGTTTACATTTTGAACCTTCTAATGCGCATGCGCTGCGGTCAGAGCTGTCTTTTTTATTTTTTTTTACTACTTCATTATTATTCGCGAGTGCCTGAAATCATGCCGTTATGTGTGTGTAATATTTATTTACTGTCATGATTACCCAATTAAAATGACGCTTCGTATCAACGTTGGTGTCGTCTGCACGCACTACAAGCATGCGCTGTTGTTTTCGTTACTGCTGATGCTTTTATAGTCGCTGATTTTGTCAAATTTTCTGGTATTTTAGCTACAATATTGTGGTAATTAGTATTTGTGAACATATACCAGTAAGGAAATAAAGGAGGTAAAGGATCCCGTTACACGCCCATTCAGGCATATTGGGAATATGGTGTTAGGCCCATATTTTCTTACCATCGGCACACTAGAGGTGATGTCGTCAGCATGACGCCGGATATACCAGTAACGTTTTTGAGAATGACGTAGTAATTAAAGGAAAAGAAGGAGGAAAATAAAAAAAAAAGGCTTCCGCTCAGTTACAAAGAATGTTTTACCGGTATTAATAATGTAATTCAACGTGGAAAGCTTTTCAAAACAATTTTGTTGTTAGTATTCATATAACGGTCCCAAGCCCGGATGAAAAAGGAGGAGGGCGGCCTGCATGGAGGCCGTAAGGAGGCAGCCCCTCCACCATGCAAAGTCACAACAGGCCAATCACCTGTTTGCTTTAAATCATGATTACACGAACTACAAGAGAGAAAACCGGACTGATTCTAAAGGCGACGAACTGGAACGGACTACGGACTACGACTTATGGAACTTGGAACACAAGAAGTATAAATGGGAAGGAAGAGGAGCTGGTGGAAGAGATGAGGAAAGCAAAACTAGAAATCCTGGCTATAACGGAAACGAAGAAAAAAGGACAAGGAGTCATGGATCTCGATGGCAACACGTTGCTCTACAGTGGTGTACCCATATCTGAAAGAGCTAAAGGGGGCGTGGGTTGCATTGTGGCCCAAAATCAAAAAGATAGTATCAAGGGATGGAACTTTGTCTCGGAGCGCATTATGGTTGTAAAACTAAAAGAAGGAGAAACCATAGTCAACCTGGTCATAGTGTATGGGCCAAATGAGGATGAGAGAGCAGAGGTCAAGGAGGAATTCTTCGAGCTGCTTCAAAGGACAGTGGATGACTGCCTAGATGAAGTTATTATGCTCGGAGATTTTAATGCCAGAGTTGGAAATGACCATGCTAGATGGGGTGGAGTTATCGGAAGATATGGAGAAGATACTCTCAATGACAATGGAAAGCGACTCCTTAGATTCTGCAGTGAGCAGAATCTGATCATTACAAACACAAAGTTCCCCCATAAGCGCATACATGCATACACTAGATGTGAACCAACCAAGAATGAGAAGTCAGTGATCGACTATGCCATTGTTCGGAGAAGCTCATTCAAATATGTCCGAGATGCAAGAGTCTGGAGGGGGCCAGAGATTGGAAGTGATCACTACCTGCTAACAATCAAACGAACAACTGAAAGAGTTGCTCAGCCTAGGAACTGCCCAACATCACGCAAGAAACCAAGTAAACGAGCAGGAGAAATGAGCATTAGGACCTACAAGCTGAGAGAGCCAGAAATTAAGACCAGATATCAGGGGCTTATTGCTACAGCAGTGAGCAACACAGACGAACGACCTGATGACTTGGAAACCCTCTGGAATAAATTCAAGGATATCATAAAGACAGCTGCTGCAGAAGCATGCGGTGAAGTCCGACTTGGGAACCAGAGGAAGTCAAAGAGAAAATAAGAGAGAAGAAAATGGCATGGAAACAATACTTAGGAGCTAAAAACACAACAGGACAAATGGAAAAATATAGAGAATATGTGACACTCAGAACAGAAGCAAAGAACAAAGTGCTAGCAGCAAAACAGAAGTCCTGGGAAGAATTTGGAGAAAAGCTAGAAAAAGATGCACAAGAAAACCAGAAATTGTTCTATAAGACCCTAAAGAACATGAGGAAAGAAAAACAATGCCCTCTCAAATTTATAAAGGACAAGCAAGGCAAATTGCTTACTGCCCCGAAGGAAGTAATGGAAAGATGGAAAGAATATTTCTCAGAACTCCTGGATGGTGAGCATGGTGAAGCATCAGAAATGATAACCACTAGCACAGAAGAGAAAACCAATGATGGTGAAGATGACATAAAGATGGAAGAACTGAGGGCAGCACTAGAGAAAATCAAGATGGGCAAAGCAGCAGGGCATGATGGTATAACACCAGAAATGGTTAAGTACATGGGAGCATCAGGCGACCTATTACTCTTAAAGGTCCTACAGGCAGCATGGTGCAACAAGACCATACCAAAGGATTGGGAGATTGCCATCATAACACCAATTTTCAAAAAGGGTGACAATCGACAATGTGGAAACCATAGAGGCATATCCCTTCTCAGTGTCCCTGGTAAAATCTACTCTAGAATCCTAGAGCAGAGACTCCGACGCCTAGCTGAGCCACAATTGGATGAGGTCCAGTGCGGATTCCGAGCAAACCGAAGTACTCAAGACCTAATCTTCACACTCAGACAGCTGAGTGAAAAGGCCCTTGAGTATAAGAGTGAGATCCATCTTTGTTTCATAGATCTGGAAAAGGCGTTTGACAGGGTCCCCTGGAGCAAACTTTGGGACTGTTTGGCAAGGAAGAATATTCCAGCACCTCTGATTCATGCTATACAGAGCTTCTACAAGTCTTGCAGAAATTATGTGAGGACAGCAAACCATAAGTCAGAAGAGTTCAGGACCACCACTGGTGTAAGACAAGGTGATATCCTATCACCTTACCTCTTCATACTCCTTATGGACGATGTCATCAAGGCATGTAAGGAGAGAACAAGAAAGTATTCAGTGGGGTACTGGAAGATGAGACAGGTCTATATTTCGGAGCTGGCATTTGCTGATGATGTTGCCCTGATTGCTAAATCAGAGGCACATCTCCAATCCAACCTGCAAGTCTGGAAGGAAGAGCTGGAGAAGAGAGGGATGGTCATAAGCAGCTCTAAAACAAAATCCATGGTGATATCACGAGAAGAAAGAAAACATCAGATTAAGTTGGGAGAACAGGTCCTGGAGCAGGTCGACCACTTTAAATATCTCGGAGCTATTATAGACCGAAAGGGAGGCATCAAAGAAGAGTTGGCCACTCGAAAAGCAGCGGCTGGGAGACTTTTTCAGGCCATAAATCGTGGATTCCTCAGCAAGAAAGAGGTTGGTAAGAAAACGAAGATGGCTGTATACCGCTCCACCTATGTCCCAGTCTTGACATATGGATGCGAGTCGTGGGCAATGACTACAACCCACAAAAGCCAGATCCAAACCTCAGAAATGAGGTATCTGAGGAAAGTGGTTGAAGTAACAAGAAGAGACATGGTCCGCAACCAGACGATCCGTCAAGGCCTAAAATCCCATCCGCTGCAGACCCAAATAGAACAGTCCCAACTAAGATGGTTTGGCCATGTCTGCAGAATGGGAGAAGATCGGCTACCACGACAAGCATGGGAAACAAAGAGCCAGGGATCCAGACCTCCAGGACGACCCAGAGTCCGCTGGGAGGACAACATTAGACAATCTTTGAAGGACCGAGGACTAGAATGGAACCAGGCCAGGAAGAAGACAGCTGATAGAATGGTCTGGCGCTCTCTCTTCCAAACCTCTACACCTCACGGTAGAAGGGGAACGACTAAGTAAGTAAGTAAGTATTCATATAAGCTAAGAAATGTTACATCTAAGCAATTTACAACTATATTTATCACATATTATTCCATGATTAAAAATGATAATAAACTTACATGTATAACAATTATTGATTATATAACTCGGTGATAACTAAATAGATAAATAGACAGTTTAAAACACGTTCCATCTTTGAAGGCCAGGACAGGAAAGTTATGATTTAGTCGAGATGTTCACTAAGTGCTGAAATGCTTGTGTATTTTTTCCTGTTTATTCTTTTTTGGGGGGTATTATTTTATTTATGAGTGTATTTCCATGTGCATTTACCAGTAACATTAGTACAAAAAACATTACTAAGGATTCTGTATGGTTTGGTACGGGAGGAGTGTGGTGAAGTGGGATGTTATAAATACTTATAGGGAACTTAGTGTACTGACTGAGATCAGCTGTGAAGGTATCTATATCTATTAAGAGTAGTGTATTATAGATAACCTTACTTGCTACCACATATCTATATATCTCAGTCAGAATTATTCTGGAATAGTGTGATGCTACGTTATGTGTCTAGGGTATGAGTATGGTGAAGTGTAAGTCACAACAACAGACAGATAAACAATTTAATTTAATCCACTACTCTTGACAACACTGTGACACTCACATACATATAACACTCTACAAAGATATCTTAAAAGAGTCACTGATAAACTTTCAAATAACAATATGTATTCATTACTGGCATGAATGAATATGTGTCCTGATTCAACTACAAGGGAACCAGGAATCACAATCAATTTAAATTACAAGTTATGTACAGAATGTATTTAATATGAATATTGTAGTGACATATATTATTACAAATGTTCTATGTGTGTCAGTTGTGTAGTAGTAAAATGAGGTAATACTGGTTTTGTTTTGTTCAAGCTCTGTTGGTATTTGTCATCATGACTTCAATAGTTTGTCTTTAGGGACTAGTATTGGAGATGTTCACAGTTCCTGATTTTAAGACAAGTAAATTCCCCTCTTAATGTTAATTTTATAAAGTCAGTTCAAGATGAGGGGACATAATGTTGAGCTCAGCTGGCCAATTCGCTTATCTGGCGTGATGGCGGCAGGAAAGGACTCCTCTGCTCGAATTCTCCTCTGGGCTCTGGAGACACCTCACTGATAGCTAAAAAGACCAAGGAGTATGCTGTCCGACTCTGGATTCAGCAAAGCTCTGACCAGGTGCTGCTCAGTACCATCAAGACCACTGTCCCTGAAATCAAGAAGGATGTACCTTCTACTTCATAACTAATTTATATTCTCTTTTACACTGATCACAATACAGCACAAACATTGCGTTCAGAGCGTTAGGCCAACAGTCAGCTTCATTTGAAATACTTTATTCCAGTATTACCCTTCTTAATGGTTACTACGCCTCTGCACTTCCAGCATTATTTCTTTCTAGTCAATCATCCAGGTGTCAGTGTACTGTTTGGCCATTCCATGCCGTTTTACTTCTCTCCGACACCCTCTGTTCAGGCTGGAGCATTATAGGCTTTACCTCACGTTTGCCACTGAACTACACATATATATACAGGCATAAATCAACAATTCACATTCAATTTTCATTAAAAGATATTGAATGGTTCAAGCTTACCACAATTCATACGAATAAACACAGATACGTTGATTAGCAATGAATTCTGGCACAAACTGGCACAAATTTCCATCTGCTTATCTTCCAGGCTTTTAATTAGCAAAATATAAGCTGGCTTCAACGCACTGATGCTTTATCAAGCTATTTAAACAAGTGGTTTCGAACTAACGCTCCCAAGTGTGTATATCAGCGAGTCTGACCAATGAGCCCCGTTTCGACAAGTGTTTGAAAAAATGTTACCTTTTCCCGTCTCCCCTAACAACCAAGATAGTATTTATAGCCCGACCAATCGTGGTTAGGCTTTCATTTGTTGCGCTCCAATCAATTTGAAGTTTACATGGTAGGCTATTTCTGTAACGTAAATTTTTTTCAAACACGTTAAAAAAAAATCTTATGAGCAGAAATGATTTTATGCTGTCAGGCACCCCCAATATTTTATTTTGGGTATAATTTATTAATTCCTGGACTATTTGCGTAACGTTTTACATATTATTTGTCAGCAAGCCCTAAGGAACCCAAAAATACAAATTTAAAGGAGCTACGTGGCTGCGTTCAAAATATGCAATTTCTTCTACCTCCTGTTTCGAAGATGTGCTGTCTGGGTACTGTTATGTTTTCAAACGTAAACCCATCTAATGTTATCTTTTCTAATAAGAGTTTTTTATGATTTATAAACCTAACTCTGGGAAAGGGTAGTGTATTTTATCACTGTCCGTCTGAAAAAAAATTAGTGCATGTAGACTTACACGCGTGATGGCAGCATTTGTGTATCGCGCGAAGCGTGTTTAGTGTTCGGCTTTCTGCCTCTCCCTTCTCTTTATCCTTTTGTCCATCTGTTCGTTCGTTTTGGTAACGCAGTATAATTAATGTTAGGATTAATTTAGGTCATTACGCAGTACGTCTCAATGTTTTTCTTAGAAATGCAGCACACGTTTCATTGAAGAAGGCGGGTAATAATACAGTATGCTTTTACTATCAACGTGAAAGCGTTACAATTTGCAGACGAAGCAGAAAACAAGGGGGATTTCGAGTACATTCTTTGTGACAGCACTGTTATTTTACCATTGCTCTTCTCTTTATTAATTTTATTTGTTAGGCTTCATATTTACCTAATAATTTATATATGTGGATTAGAATATTTCATGACACCTCCCCTCTTAAAACAGACATTATATGTCAGTCCTTTATTCTATATACACATAGAGAAATTTATTATTATTTCTGGGGTTTACGGTGATTCTCATCACACGGATGGCGGCTTAAAAAATCCGCTCCCAGATTGGTTTTTCCAGATATATACTCAATGCTAAAATTATATGGAGCCAGAAGCAAAGACCATCGGAGTAACCTAGAGTTCTCATGCTTAGCCTGTGCTAAAAACGATAAAGGTTTGTGGTCTGTTTGCAACTTAAATGCCTTCCCATATAGATAAATATTGAATTTCTTTATTGCCCATATTACTGCAAGACATTCTTTTTCGCTAGTTGAGTAGTTGATTTCAGCTTTATTCAACTTTCTGCTAGCATATGCCACTGGGCTTAATTCCCCATCCAATGCATCTGATTTCTGTAGTAGAGTTGCACCTAACCCAATATTACTTGCATCCGTCCTTACTATGAATTCTTGACTTAAGTCAGGTAATTTCAAAATGGGTTTACTTGTGAGCTTTTCCTTCAATTCTTGGTAAGTCATTTCACATTGTGGTGTCCATGTAATGCGATCTGGATGTCCTTTACGTGTCAATTCAGTTAACGGTGCACATATGGAATTAAAGTTTTTGATATACTTCTGGTAGAAACCACATAATGAGACAAAGGATCTCACGTCCTTCTTGGTTTGTGGTCTCGGGGCTTTCTGTAGTTTCTCTAAATTCTTTGGGTCAGGGGTCATGTTTCCCTGATAAACTGTGTGTCCCAAAAATTCCAATTCTTTACATCCAACGCAACATTTGGTTGGTCGGGCTGTTAAATTTGCCTCCCTAAGTCGATCAAACAGCATGTTCAGAGAGTCAATGTGTTCCTCAAATGTTTCTGTTGCTATAAGGATATCATCCATAAAATTTGTTATACAGGGATTATTCAGAGGATCCAATAATTTTCTCATCATTCTAGAGAAGACACTAGGCGCATTCTTCAATCCAAATGGCAATCTATTAAACTCATAGTGTCCTTCTGAGGTACTAAAAGCTAGGTATGGTCTAACCTCAGGCTTTACTGGAATCTGATAGTATCCTTTACTCAGATCCACTTTTGAGAAATATTTAGCTTTATTTAGTCTGGCAAACAGCTGATTTGTATCCGGCAATGGATCCACCTGTCCTTCTGTAATAGCATTCAGTCTCCTGTAATCTATACAGAGTCTATGTTCTCCAGAGGGCTTCCTTAAGAGTACAACACCGGAACTATACGAAGACTCACTGTGCGAAATAATTCCTTCCTTCAATAGATAGTCTATCTCTTCCTTCAAAGCTTTTTCCTTAGCAAACGGAATCGAATATGGTTTCATACAGACAGGTGTGGAGTCTATGAGTTTCATATCATATTCCAATAGGTTTGTATGCCCTGGTCGGTCTGTTAACACCTCTGCATGATTATTTAGAACCTGTTGCACTCTCTCTTTCTGAGTTTTCGTTAAATGTGTACTGATTTTCACCTGTGCTGCTGTCTCACAGGGGTGTAATGGATATTCAAATGATGAAAGTGGTTCCTTTTTCATCTCCATGGCGATGGACAAGGTCAACAAGTGTGTCTCTTCCTGATGTTCTCTTTCCAAATATTTCTTCAGGAGATTCACATGATAGATTTTTTCTTTCCCCTTCTTATCTATCTTATAATTTGTTCTAGACACCTTCTCTAGAACTGTATATGGACCCTGCCATCCAATTTGTAACTTATTCTGACTCCCGGGCAAAAGAAGCAGTACTTTCTCTCCCACAGCCAAATTTCTGTCTTTCGCCTTCCTGTTATAATAGGCAGCATGTTTCTTCCTGGCTTGTTTCAAATTTTCATTGGCAAGTTTCCAGCCAGTTTTTAACCGAGTGGTCAGCTCATTCACATATTGGTATGAAGATGTAATGTTTTCCTCTGCCTTTTCATCAGTCCACGTTCTTAACAAAGCTACATATGGACCTTTAATTGTGTGGACCTATTTGTCCATGCACCGGTATGGTCTCTTCCACTCGAAGCTTTATAGTGATGATTTTTCCTCCCAGAATTATCATTCACAAAACGACCGCTACCAATTTTTCTTTTGGGGCTTTCTCCCCACTTAAAATTCTTGATGAGAGATTTCCTCTCTACATCCTCTTCCTCCAGTTTGTTTAAGTCCGATTGAGGGATTTTCGGCTTATCCTGGGGTAAGACATCTTTTTGCACTCTCCGCATAGTGGCCATTGTAAAACAGTTAAGTGAAGCTTGTCCGTGAAAAGGGGCTTCCCATTCCATTTGGTCCACTTTATCAAATCTATTTTTCTTTTTATTATCAGGCCTAATTTTGCCCCGTGGCGTGTCCAGGTCCTGATCCATGTTCCCACTTGTGGGTGTTCCCTCATGTGCTATGCTACACCTTTCTACAAAATTCTCAATGTCCCATCTTGCTTTGGGCCAATAATAATTGTGAGCCACCTTTTGAATGATGGTACCTATCTTCTCATGGTCCCCATCTGGTTTCACATGTAGGCTCCTTATTAAGTCTGTCCTATATCTTTTTGGAAGAACCAGCTGTCCGTGACCATTGGATCTAGCTCCAGTCTTCCTATACATCAACTTGTTTTTCATGTAAAAATCTCCCTTGCCTGGAGTTGTATGACAAGTTGACAATTTTCTGAAACAAGGCTTGAGTGTTTTATCCCCAGCCTGTGCCTTCCTCATCTCTTCTGGAGTGGTATCTAACATAATATCCTCCTCCTGTCTTGAGGTCGACCTGACCTGAAGGGTTGCCATATACACAGGTTTCCTTCTGCAACGGTCAGTGTCATGATTGTCCATCTGACAATTCTTACACCACCTTTTTCCTTGGTTGAAAGATTTTCTTTCATCATATTTCCTTTCATCGAATTGTGGGAATTTATTTTTATTTTCATACCGTGGCCTATCAAATTGGTGCTTACCTTTATTTTGATCCCTAGGATCAAATTTATTAAAGTTCTGTGGTGCCCTAAAGTTATCCACCTGTTTCTTTTTATTACCTGTTACCTCTGCTTGAGCTGCTTGATACCTTTCAGCAACATTTAGCAACTCACCCAGCCTCTCTGCACCTTGTTCCATGAGAAACTTTCTCAGGTCTGGAGCCATGGACTCTCTTAGTTGCTCTATAAGGACCATTTCCTTAAGATCTTGGGTTTTCCCCAGAGAAGTCCATTTCTCCAAGTATGTCTCTATTCGTGCAGAGAACTGGTGATAGGTTTCACCTGACAGTAGTTTAGCATTCCTAAATTTTTTCCTGTAAAACTCTGCATTCTTTTCATACCTTAACAAAAGAGCCTGCTTTAGCATGTCATAATTTTCCTGATCACCTCTGCTCATTTTTGCAAAAACTTCATAAGCTGCCCCACGAAGTCCCTGAGATAACTTTAAGCTCCACCTTTCTCTCTCTAACCCATACGTGGTAGCTAATAGTTCATACCTATTTATATAGCTCTCAATATCATCGTCTTTCTCAACAAAATGATCTAAATGAAAATTCATAGCTGAGGTTGAGGCTCCTTGAGTAACCGTAGCATCAGAGGCAAAGGGACTGGCACCATTTTCAGGAGCATGGCCTTGAAACTCAAACTCCCTTAGTCGTAACTCATGTTCCCTTTGTAATCTTTTATCTTCTGCTTCCCTTTCTGCAGCTAATCTCTTCTCTTCTCTTTCTGCAGCTAATTTCTTCTCTTCCCTTTCTGCAGCTTGTCTTCTTTCCTCGGCTTCCAATGCTTTAGCCTCTTTGTCAGCCTCAATCTGCAACCTCTTAGTCTCAGCCTCAGCTTGCAACCTCTTAGTCTCAGCCTCAGCCTCAAATTGTAACATCTTAATTTCCCTTTCAGCCTCTAACTTTCTTTCGGCTTCAAACCTTCTTTCTTCGCGTTCAATAAATTTGTCACATTCCGTAGTGACATAGGCAACCATAACTTGCCCATCTAAACCTAACTCTTTTGCAGTCTGAACCGCAGCAGATCGAAATTTGGCCAGGTCCGCCATTGTCTATCAGGTAAATTTATACAATGTCTAACCAACAATTCAATTTCTAACTATATATCTAATGGACAACACAGGCACCGTGAGCTCAACCTTATTTAATTCCACCCAAGGATACCTTTTAATTCTTATATTCCCTGAAGTGAATTACCCCCAATATTTTTAATAGGGAAAGATTCAAAATCCCAAGAGCGAGACCCCAATATATGTGGTGAAGTGGGATGTTATAAATATTTATAGGGAACTTAGTGTACTGACTGAGATCAGCTGTGAAGGTATCTATATCTATTAAGAGTAGTGTATTATAGATAACCTTACTTGCTACCACATATCTATATATCTCAGTCAGAATTATTCTGGAATAGTGTGATGCTACGTTATGTGTCTAGGGTATGTGTATGGTGAAGTGTAAGTCACAACAACAGACAGATAAACAATTTAATTTAATCCACTACTCTTGACAACACTGTGACACTCACATACATATAACACTCTACAAAGATATCTTAAAAGAGTCACTGATAAACTTTCAAATAACAATATGTATTCATTACTGGCATGAATGAATATGTGTCCTGATTCAACTACAAGGGAACCAGGAATCACAATCAATTTAAATTACAAGTTATGTACAGAATGTATTTAATATGAATATTGTAGTGACATATATTATTACAAATGTTCTATGTGTGTCAGTTGTGTAGTAGTAAAATGAGGTAATACTGGTTTTGTTTTGTTCAAGCTCTGTTGGTATTTGTCATCATGACTTCAATAGTTTGTCTTTAGGGACTAGTATTGGAGATGTTCACAGTTCCTGATTTTAAGACAAGTAAATTCCCCTCTTAATGTTAATTTTATAAAGTCATTTCAAGATGAGGGGACATAATGTTGAGCTCAGCTGGCCAATTCGCTTATCTGGCGTGATGGCGGCAGGAAAGGACTCCTCTGCTCGAATTCTCCTCTGGGCTCTGGAGACACCTCACTGATAGCTAAAAGGACCAAGGAGTATGCTGTCCGACACTGGATTCAGCAAAGCTCTGACCAGGTGCTGCTCAGTACCATCAAGACCACTGTCCCTGAAATCAAGAAGGATGTACCTTCTACTTCATAACTAATTTAGATTTTCTTTTTACACTGATCACAATACATCACAAACATTGCGTTCAGAGCGTTAGGCCAACAGTCAGCTTCATCTGAAATACTTTATTCCAGTATTACCCTTCCTAATGGTTACTACGCCTCTGCACTTCCAGCATTATTTCTTTCTAGTCAATCATCCAGGTGTCAGTGTACTGTTTGGCCATTCCATGCCGTTTTACTTCTCTCCGACACCCTCTGTTCAGGCTGGAGCATTTTAGGCTTTACCTCACGTTTGCCACTGAACTACACATATATATACAGGCATAAATCAACAATTCACATTCAATTTTCATTAAAAGATATTGAATGGTTCAAGCTTACCACAATTCATACGAATAAACACAGATACGTTGATTAGCAATGAATTCTGGCACAAACTGGCACAAATTTCCATCTGCTTATCTTCCAGGCTTTTTTTGAGCAAAATATTAGCTGGCTTCAACGCACTGATGCTTTATCAAGCTTATTTAAACAAGTGGTCTCGAACTAACGCTCCCAAGTGTGTATATCAGCGAGACTGGCCAATGAGCCACGTTTCGACAAGTGTTTGAAAAAATGTTATCTTTTCCCGTCTCCCCTAACAACCAAGATAGTATTTATAGCCCGACCAATCGTGGTTAGGCTTTCATTTGTTGCGCTCCAATCAATTTGGAGTTTACATGGTAGGCTATTTCTGTAACGTAAATTTTTTTCAAACACGTTAAAAAAAAATCTTATGAGCAGAAATGATTTTATGCTGTCAGGCACCCCCAATATTTTATTTTGGGTATAATTTATTAATTCCTGGACTATTTGCGTAACGTTTTACATATTATTTGTCAGCAAGCCCTAAGGAACCCAAAAATACTAATTTAAAGGAGCTACGTGGCTGCGTTCAAAATATGCAATTTCTTCTACCTCCTGTTTCGAAGATGTGCTGTCTGGGTACTGTTATGTGTTCAAACGTAAACCCATCTATTGTTATCTTTTCTAATAAGAGTCTGTTATGATTTATAAACCTAACTCTGGGAAAGGGTAGTGTATTTTATCACTGTCCGTCTGAAAAAAAATTAGTGCATGTAGACTTACACGCGTGATGGCAGCATTTGCGTGTTTAGTGTTCGGCTTTCTGCCTCTCCCTTCTCGCTATCCTTTTGTCCATCTGTTCGTTCGTTTTGGTAACGTAATATAATTAATGTTAGGATTAATTTAGGTCATTACGCAGGGCCTCTCAATGCTTTTCCAAGAAATACAGCACACGTTTCATTGAAGAAAGCGGGTAATAATACAGTAAGCTTTTATATCAACGTGAAAGCGTTACAATTTGCAGACGAAGCAGAAAACAAGGGGGATTTCGAGTACATTCCTTGTGACAGCACTGTCATTTTACCATTGCTCTTCTCTTTATTAATTTTATTTGTTAGGCTTCATATTTACCTAATAATTTATATATGTGGATTAGAATATTTCATGACAGTGGAATGTCTGTATTTACATCTAGATCGTTTTCAGCCTCAGGAACATTTAATTGTGTCTCTAATGGTTCTTGATTAGAGTTTCTCTGAAGTGCTCTGCCCATCTTGTTTCCTGTCCCTCTGCTGTCGTGATGAGATTTCCTTGCTTATCTCTTACTAATGTAATATTGTTTGCACCTCGTTTTCCGCTGATCATTTTAGTTATTTTGTATACTGTGCCTTGCTCATTTCTCAGTGCTGCCTCTTCTGCCTGTCTTGCAAGATCGTCTAGGAAATTCCTTTTCTTGGCTCGGGTTTGGCGTTTAACTTCCTTGTCCAGCTGACTGTACTGTTCGCTATAATTTAGAAGTTGTACTATCCCCCCGCATATTTTAAAATATCAAATTTCAAAATTTAAACTCGTGTTCTCTTTCAAATATTGCAGTAATACTTCCGATTGCATTTGTACAAACTCACAAACACATTGGTGAACTTATTTCCTGGCTAATACCTTTCCCAACATAATCTCTCCAGACTATGATTCAGAGATGTTCCAGCGGAAATATTACCTCATTATCACCTGTGTTTTCGTATACATCCCAGACGGATTTCTTACAGGCTTTCTTTCCGTCGATCGTGTGATACCATCTTGTGTCAACAATGACCGTCTCTATCAAAGGTGGCTAGACGTCTTAAGTGATAACAGTTGTCATGGAATATTCTAATCCACATATATAAATTATCAATTAAATATAAAGCCTAATAAATACATATAATAAAGAAAAGAGCAATGGTAAAATGACAGTGCTATCACAAAGAATGTACTCGAAATCCCCCTTGTTTTCTGCTTCGTCTGCAAATTGTAACGCTTTCACGTTGATATAAAAGCTTACTGTATTATTACCCGCCTTCTTCAATGAAACGTGTGCTGTATTTCTTGGAAAAGAATTGAGAGACTGCGTAATGACCTAAATTTTAAATTCCATTCATGTCTTTTTCTACATTACGTTACCAAAACGAACGAACAGTTGGACTAAAGGATAGCGAGAAGGGAGAGGAAGCCGAACACTAAACACGCTTCGCGCGATACGCAAATGCTGCCATCACGCGTGTAAGTCTACATGCACTAATTTTTTTTCAGACGGACAGTGATAAAATACACTACCCTTTCCCAGAGTTAGGTTTATAAATCATAACAAACTCTTATTAGAAAAGATAACATTAGATGGGTTTACGTTTGAACACATAACAGTACCCAGACAGCACATCTTCCAAACAGGAGGTAGAAGAAATTGCATATTTTGAACGCAGCCACGTAGCTCCTTTAAATTAGTATTTTTGGGTTCCTTAGGGCTTGCTGACAAATAATATGTAAAACGTTACGCAAATAGTCCAGGAATTAATAAATTATACCCAAAATAAAATATTGGGGGTGCCTGACAGCATAAAATCATTTCTGCTCATAAGATTTTTTTTTAACGTGTTTGAAAAAAATTTACGTTACAGAAATAGCCTACCATGTAAACTCCAAATTGATTGGAGCGCAACAAATGAAAGCCTAACCACGATTGGTCGGGCTATAAATACTATCTTGGTTGTTAGGGGAGACGGGAAAAGATAACATTTTTTTCAAACACTTGTCGAAACGTGGCTCATTGGCCAGTCTCGCTGATATACACACTTGGGAGCGTTAGTTCGAAACCACTTGTTTAAATACACTTGATAAAGCATCAGTGCGTTGAAGCCAGCTTATATTTGACTCAATAAAAGCCTGGAACATAGGCAGATGGAAGTTTGTGCCAGTTTGTGCCAGAATTCATTGCTAATCAACGTATCTGTGTTATTCGTATGAATTGTGGTAAGCTTGAACCATTTAATATCTTTTAATGAAAATTGAATGTGAATTGTTGATTTATGCCTGTATATATATGTGTAGTTCAGTGGCAAACGGGAGGTAAAGCCTAAAATGCTCCAGCCTGAACAGAGGGTGTCGGAGAGAAGTAAAACGGCATGGAATGGCCAAACAGTACACTGACACCTGGATGATTGACTAGAAAGAAATAATGCTGGAAGTGCAGAGGCGTAGTAACCATTAAGAAGGGTAATACTGGAATAAAGTATTTCAAATGAAGCTGACAGTTGGCCTAATGCTCTGAACGCAATGTTTGTGCTGTATTGTGATCAGTGTAAAAGAGAATATAAATTAGTTATGAAGTAGAAGGTACATCCTTCTTGATTTCAGGGACAGTGGTCTTGATGGTAGTGAGCAGCACCTAGTCAGAGATTTGCTGAATCCAGTGTCGGACAGCATACTCCTTGGTCCTTTTAGCTATCAGTGAGGTGTCTCCAGAGCCCAGAAGAGAATTCGAGCAGAGGAGTCCTCTCCTGCCGCCATCACTCAAGATAAGCAGAGTTGGCCAGCTGAGCTCAACATTATGTCCCCTCATCTTGAAATAACTTTATAAAATACCATTCAGAGGGGAATTTACTTGTCTTAAAATCAGGAACTGTGAACATCTCCAATACTGATCCCTAAAGACAAACTATTGAAGTCATGATGACAAATACCAACAGAGCTTGAACAAAACAAAACCAGTATTACCTCATTTTACTACTACACAACTGACACACATAGAACATTTGTAATAATATATGTCACTACAATATTCATATTAAATACATTCTGTACATAACTTGTAATTTAAATTGATTGTGATTCCTGGTTCCCTTGTAGTTGAATCAGGACACATATTCATTCATGCTAGTAATGAATACATATTGTTATTTGAACCGTTACGAGTGACTTCTTTAAGCTATTCTCGTAGAGTGTTATATGTATGTGAGTGTCACAGTGTTGTCAAGAGTAGTGGATTAAATTAAATTGTTTATCTGTCTGTTGTTGTGACTTACACTTCACCATACTCATACCCTAGACACATAACGTAGCATCACACTATTCCAGAATAATTCTGACTGAGATAAAGAGATATGTGGTAGCAAGTAAGGTTATCTATAATACACTACTTTTAATAGATATAGATACCTTCACAGCTGATCTCAGTCAGTACACTAAGTCCCCTATAAATATTTATAACATCCCACTTCACCACAACAGTATTATCCGCTGACCTTTCTAATTAGCCTTGTAATACTACGATTCACATGGTGAAATGTAAACAAGTCTTGAAGTGACTAGGCAAAAATGTAGGTGCATAAAATATGCCAAATAATAGGACGATGAGTGTGAGAAAAAAAAGAGATAAGTTGATATTGCAGGAGAATACGAAAATATAGAAGGACATACACGAATATCGTCACAGTGTACTATCATACACATACAAAGAAGAAGATTGAACACGGAAATAGTGGAAGGATGAAACAACATTCATCCTCTGAACACGGTAGTTCTGTATTACACTGCACAAGTTCTGCGGATATGTTGTAGACTATGTTTGTCTCTCTCTCTCTCTCTTACCCTATTAGTGTAAAAGTAAGCAACAGGTTTACCGCCCTTAACCAGCGTTCAGTACAAAATGAACAGGCATTAACGCCGCTACCAGATCAGATACTGACACAACAACCACCCGATGAAAACACCCAGACTATTCAGGACGATTCACACCAGGAAAATCAATGGCAGCAGCAAGAATCAAAACGAAAGCCGAGTCAACAACTATGTAGTAAAGCAACACACGTTATAATTGGCGACTCTCTCCTAAAAGGCATATACAATGACCGGATGTCTACTACTAAAGAGGAAACTGTCTCAGTATTAGCGATACCTGGAGCTGGAACTGAAAGATTAATTGATAGAATTAATAGGTTCGACATACATCATAACATTACAAGAACAACAGTACATGTAGGGATCAACGACATAATGAATGGACACAGCGTTAGCCCTTCGTCGATTTCCAAACTGACTACTACAATAAAACAAAAATTTCCTAACACCTCCATTTTTATGTCATCCATTATTCCACCTTGCTATGGCTTCCAACGTCGCGTAGCCGACACCAACAACAAGACACTCCAGAGCTATTGTGAACACAACAACATTGGCTATATCAACAACACTCCTTTCTTCACAAGCAACTCTGGAGCACCAAAGAAACGCCTTTACATAGATCAAATACATACATCAAAACTAGGTAGCAGCATCCTAGCAAAAAACATCAAGTACCCGCAGCGAACGCAACACGACAACCCACCAGACACAAAGAACACAAACCGATCTACCATGAGATCAGCCCTTCATGAAAATGCACAACACACCTTGCCCGCCCCTCAAAGAAGCGCTTCTGTAACCAACAAATTACCTAACAACAAACAGAACGCCACATACAGCCAGGAAGCCGAACGTTACGATGTTATGTTTCCTCCACTACCTATAAGACAGCCCCTCACAAACACATTATATGACAGTTCAACAAGCAGTGCCACAATGTCCCAGACCCAAAAATCTCCTACAAGTGTTGGAACCACTGCAGATGAAATCTACAGTCGTCATGCTTCCTCCCGTAGCCTTCCTGATCGTGCTCAGTGGAACCCAGAACTTGGATACCTGATGCAATTCAGTCCTGCATCCCTCAGCCAAGCACTAATGATGTCTGTGCAACGGGGGCCCTACTATATACCTGACAGAGACATCCATTATCGATGATGAATCCACTCATTTTTATTTTATTTTTGTTATTGACTTAATCCCTGCGACCAAAGCCGTCTCTCCCGTGAACAATTAGTTGATTACTGTGACGCATAAAGTAATAAGTACTTTGTTACTTTCTCAAAACACTCTAATTTCATTGGCTACAGGCCTTCGACAGTTTTTTCATAATTTGCAAGATTTTATTTTATTTACTTTTTTAATTCGTATTCTCTCAGTGTTGCTTAATTACTTTGTTAGAATTTTAGTGTTGTGGTGTGAAAACGTGCGTGCCTACTGTTGTGTGACTATTTTAATATACTACTGACAATTTCAGTTAATTGTAATTTTTTAGCAATACTTGTACCAAGCGTTCGTACGTTAAGTACTAACATTTGTATTTTCACTTACTTGGTGACGTTAATTAGTTTAAATTTTCGTAGGTTTCGTATCTAAAATTGCTTTTGTTATTTTCCTTTTTAAAACACTCGCCAAAATAAAATGCATACCTATCAGACACAATGGCTAATTAAGGATGGTCTACGGCTGGGCCACCTGAACATTTACCATTTATTAGGCAAACTTCCTGAGCTTACACAAATTCTGAATAAAAATTTTCATGTTTTTGGACTTTCCGAAAGTCGTTTAAACGACAAAATATCAGATGATGAAATTGCCCTAAATGGCTTTAAAACAGTTCGGCGAGACTCAAGTAGAAAGCTAGAAACAGGTATAGTAGTATATATTTCCACTTCTATTAGTTATCGCCACAGAAGCGATTTAGAGACAGCAGAGACCGAGTGCATATGGTTAGAAATAAAACTACCGACTCAGGGACAATTTCTAGTCGGGTATCTTTATAGAAATCCCAGTGCAGGAGCCATCTGGTACGAAGATTTCACCACTATGATGGATAAAGTATTTACCACTGCCAAAGAAATTATTCTTCTAGGCGATTTCAACATCGACATGCATAACACAAACCAAACGTGGGAAAACATCATACTATCTTACAACCTAAAACAAATAGTCAACCAGCCTACCAGGGTAACAAATGCATCATCCACAACAATTGACCACATCTACGTCACCTGTGCAGAAAACATTATAGAATGCTCTGTTCCTACTGTCGCGATGAGTGACCACTATCCTATATGTTGCACGTGGTCAAAGAATAAATATAAAGCTCCAAGAAATAAACATATCAGTATTAAATTTAGAAGTTTTAAAAATTTCAACCGTGAACTATTTTTACATGATTTGCGAACTGCACCTCTTGCCAGTGTTTACCAGATTTCTGATCCCGATGACGCCATTGCCCATTGGACACGTATCTTTCTTTATGTGTTTGATAACCACGCACCAACTAAAGAAGTTCGTGTGAAACGACAGGTCAAATCTCCTTGGATCACCCAAGCAGTGCTAGACGCCATGAGGCAGAGAGATCAAGCTCACAAAAACAAGGACTTTAACACATACAGAGCACAGAGGAACAAAGTGCAATATTTAATTCGTAGTGAAAAAAGAAATTACTTTAAAAATTTGGTTCAGAACAAAACAAACAGTAAAGATATATGGAAAGCAATCAACACCTTAGCGAACAAGCGAAATCTGTCAGTCTCGTCAACCCCTAACAGTTCATTTACTTGCACAGACTTCAGCAATTACCTTCATGCAGAAATAAACAGTCTTAAATCCACAATACCAAATTCACCTTGTGACTTAGGCAGGCTGTCAGTATTTTGTGAGAACAAATGTACCAACACAATCCCATCCAACATTCCGTTTATGACAGTTAATGTAGTATATAACTATCTTCTAGGACTTAAAGATAATAACTCATCAGGACTAGACGGAGTCAGTAATCGAAAATTGCGTTATGCGGCTCCAGCTATTAGTGATTCGCTTACATACATATACAATCAATGTATCGCACGGAGTTACTTTCCGTGGCACTTTAAAGTCGCTAAGGTATATCCTCTCTTAAAACCTGGCACTTCCGACAATAATAACCTTGGTAACTATAGGCCAATCTCCTTAATATCATCGCTATCCAAACCACTAGAAAAACACATGCATAAAATAACACTACAACACTTAGTTAACAACGGCTTGCTAATTGATAGTCAGTCGGGGTTTAGACCTAAACATTCATGTCACACAGCTCTAACTAAGATGATTGACAACTGGCACTTAAATATTAATAACGATAACATATGTGGGGCAGTTTTTGTAGACTTTAAAAAAGCATTTGATATGATAGATCACGCTATTTTAATTAGAAAACTAGAAACATCAAAAGTAAACCTTCAACTAGTGACGATAATTAAACCATTCCTGTCAGACAGAAAACATGTAGTTTCTTACAATAACTCTTGCTCAAACCCAACCGTAATAAATACCGGCGTTCCTCAGGGCTCTATTCTTGGGCCTCTACTTTTTGCCATATACATTAATGACCTTCCACTACACGTCGAGCACGCATCCTGTGACCTATTTGCTGATGACTGTACTGTCTACACGAGTGATACAAGTTGCAACACACTCGAACTATCGTTACAAAAAGATACAGACAATCTGATTAGGTGGAGCATCGGAAATCGCATGCTAATTAATATAATTAAAACAAAGTGCATGTTAATATCAACTAGACAAAAATTACAAAATTCAGAGAAAACAACACTTCAGATCTATATTGGTACCTTACCAATTGAAAACGTTAATGAACATAAAACTCTAGGAATAGTCGTTGACCAGCATCTAAATTGGAACTCACATGTTCATGCACTGACCAAGCAAACGGCACAGAAAGTTTACCAGTTAGCTAAAATAAAACATTTCCTAGATGAAGATGCACGTAAATTGTTCTATATATCTCACATACAAACAAACCTGGACTATTGCTCCACAATCTGGGATGGTTGTTCTATGTCCAACACAAAAAGACTCCATTCACTACAAAAGCGTGCAGTGCGTCTAGTTTCTGACAACTGCCAAGCACAGTGTGTAGATCTATATAAAGATCTCAAAATACTGCCTCTAAGAAAGCGCTTTCTGTTCAACAAAGCTAAATTTGTTCACAAAATCCTGTCACAGAATGCTCCAACATATCTGTGGCCAATGTTCAAATACAGTGAAAGACGCAGTCAACGCCTTAACAAAATACAAGTGCCCAAGCCTAGGCTTGACTTATTCAAGAAAAGCTTAGCTTACTCTGCTGCTCATCTCTGGAACTATCTTCCACATTATCTGAAAGATAACAACCTCAGTCCCTATTCATACAATCGTAAACTTTTCGATTACTTTATGAGTTCTGATTATCTGCCCCCCTAATGTGATTATTTTTCCGAACAAATGGTATAATATTGAATGTAGGTTTAATGATGATGATAGTGTTTTTCAACATATTTTGTTTCATGGTGATACTTAGTTTGTATTTTTCAACATACTTTATTTCATGTTTATAATTAGATACTGTGAATGTGAGTATGCTATTATTTTACCTTTATAACGTTGAATTCCTTGAATTGATGGGTAAAATGTATGTGAGAATAAATGAAATCAGTATAAAAGATGAGAGAAAGGAAGGGCAGAATGTCAGACGGGCCTGCGTGCCCAATTCTCAACCCTTTGAAAATAAAGTTCATTCGTTCGTTCGTTCTCTCTCTCTCTCTCTCTCTCTTTCACACACACAGACACACACACAGTCTCTCTCGCCCTCTTGTCCTCTCGCCAAAAATAAATAAAACTCTTCTTGCAATTTGTAATATTATTTTGCCTTTAGAAGACCGTGTTGGCCGATGCGCTGACTGTTTTTTTTAAATGATTTAGGGAGTAAACTTTTATGAATTTTCTTGTAATTACGTTAACTTATCTAGGCTCTCTTGTTAGTCTGTTATTTGATGCTTCTCACTCTTTTATTTATTAATTTTTGTTCGATTTCATGACTGCTGATTTCTATGTTTTCATGCTTTGAACATCTTCTCGTTTTTTTTTTTTTTCAGATGTCAGAGAAAATTGGAAGAGAGAGAGAGAGAGAGAGAGAGAGAGAGAGAGAGAGAGAGAGAGAGAGAGATGAGAAATGAGAGAGAAAGAAAGATGAGAGAGAGAGTGAGAGAAACATCACTTCTCTTTTGCTAGTACAGTCATGCGCCGCTTAACGTCCACGATACGTTCTGTGAAATAGGACGTTATGCGATTTGGACGTTGTGCGAACACCATACTTTATACTTAGCAAAGTTATATGGGATACTGTAGTGTACCTGTATTGACTAAATTGCCAAGATACTGTACACATACAGTACTGTATTTCAGCTAATGTACTGTATCTGGCAAGGTAATACTGTGCAGTATATGGGTTAAGTAGAAAAATAATGTAAAATACTGTATACTGTACATAGGCTAATATGTAATCTGTACTTACCACAATTGGAGCTTGCAGGGCTAACGTAGAGTTGGGTGAGTCTGGAGGCTGTTGCTGGTACAGTTCTGTACTGTACAAGGTACTGAACTTACACTAAATTACTTTATGTACACTATAATACACTGTACAGCTGTATGTACAATAAATACTTTTCTTATTTTTTGGAAAAGCACTTGTGTCATCCAGGCATTTTCATTGGACCTGTAATAAACAGGTAAGGTGTTTTTATTGGACCTGTAATAAACAGGTAAGGTGTTTTTATTGGACCTGTAATAAACAGGTAAGGTGTTTTTATTAATGTTCTTGAAAGCCCTGGGGTTTTCACTATGCCAAATAACAAAAGGCTTTAATTTGTAGCCAGCAACATTGCCTCCTAACAACACTGTCACCCTGTCTTTAAAAGCCTTAAAGCCTGGCATTGACTTGGCCTTCTTATGGATGAAGGTCCTTTCAGGCATTCGTTTCCAGAATAAGGAGGTTTCGTCCATATTAAAAATTTGCTGGGGCAAATAACCTCCCTCTACAATTAGTTTATCTAGGGTTTCGACAAAATCTTCTGCTGCCTTAGCATCAGCACTCGCAGACTCACCACTCACTTTCACATTATGCAGCGAAAAACGTTGTTTGAAGCGCTTGAACCACCCAGAACTAGCACTAAACTCGATATTGTAGTCTGGTCCTGCTTTTTCTTTAGGCATTTCGAACAAGCTTCATGCCTTAGCAGTGATCGTCAACGTGCTGAGAGGGATTCGCTTCTGTGTTTGGTCCTCAATCCAGGTCATTAGCAATTTTTCCATATCTGATATAGGTCCCTCTCGCATTTTCGTAAGCTTTGTAGCTTTCAGTGGAGCCGATCCTTTAACAGCTTGGATAATTTTTTCTTTGTTCTTAAGGATCGTCGTGACTGTCGAGTGCGACATGTCCAAAATCACGTGCTATAGCATTCACTGGTTTTCCACCTTCGTGATGTTTAATTACCTTTTGTTTTACTTCCAAATCGATACTTTTCCTTTGTCTCTTGCTGCTGCTAACACTAGAACTGGTTTTGCTGTGTTTGGGAGCCTTGATGCACTTCACGGTGATGTATTTTCGAAAGTTCGCATTAGAATAACGATAGTAAGTACAGTAATGTACATACATAGGCCAGAAACATAGGTGTTTATTATGACTATCAAGACATATGTACTGTATTATAGGTTATATATGTACTGTACCATCATACGCCTAGCATCGCAATCGCTTTGTACTGTATACAAGAGACATGAGATACACTTGTTGCGTGCGGGAAGCTGTTGCTTTCGCTACGTTCGGTTACTTCCGCTTCGGCCTGTTCTCCGATCGGGGATTTCTGAACTCTATTATAACCTTATGGGACCACAGACGTATATGCGGTCGGACGTTGTCCGAACGGACGTTATACGGCTTATGACTGTATTTGAGAATACATTGGCCGTACTAAAGTAACAGCATAAAGATTCAAGACTTTGTATACATCTTATGGACTTGATGTATGGTCAGTCAGTCAGCGAAGTGGTTCTGAAATTGTTGAGATCGCTGGTCACTGGCCGGCTTGTCTACTTTCATCTGGTCTCAAATGTCAGTAAAAAAAGAACACTGGATTATTTAAGAGAAACGGAACAAAAGAATTAAGTTATACAGTCCAAAGAAAGATAGTGTCTTTTGTATTGATCAGATCGGCGTTGCTCAGGAAAAAAAAAACAAAAACCTGGTACTGGGCAGAGAATCGTGCTCTGAGGAACATCAAAGTGGAAAAAAAAAAATTCTCTTAACTAGTGGTGCATACCACCCAGGGAGAAACTCCGAGTGGGTCCCGGAATGTAGTGGTCGGAGAAATCCGAGCAGATGACGTCTCACATTATTAGATTCTTTATATTAAGTTAACAGTAATTGCTTTTACTATCAATAATGATTAAGTACACATTTGTATACAGATGTGTCGTATACTGACTATGGTCGTTGACCCATTTTATAAGGAGGATCCCATTTAAATTGTGCCATTGGCCTCTTATATCATAGTTGACCAGTCTCGTAACACTTCTGCCACGTCCAGCGCTCAATAGATAATATGTATCGTTGCTATCGTGGTAATATTTCCTTTCAAAGTTTTCGACCATCCGAACTGCATATCCTGGTCGTTAGGTTGACTAGACGAACGAAGATTAGCTATTTCCGCTGTCGACATCCCCCTGCTTTCGTGAACCAACGTGTCATATCACATGCCCTAGCAGTGCTGCTAAATGAACAGGAAGGTTTGATTATAAGATATCATGGCACTTTGTGTCAGGTCTATTGATTTCGGAAATCGTTCATAATTCTTGCCTGTGTGGACACGAGCTCATTCTATAGACCCGGTAAATTTAGTCCCACTTTTCACGCTCCGCCTTACGTTCCAGCGATAAGTTTGCCCATAACGAGGGGCTTTTGCCAGAACGCTGTCGGGTCTATGAAGAAAATCTATTATGGGTTTTCTTTCTGAAGCTCCATTGTTCGCAGTATTTCTGGTCTATTCTATTCACGCACTTTCCTCAGTCCCGCGTAACTTTTGAGCAGTTCCGTGAAACAAACCGTTGGGAAAAGAGTGTTTGCCTTTTCCACGCTGGCGACATGTTTGGTTAACAAAGATCACTCGGTGACAAGAGGCAGGCTTTTACTACTTGCAAGGTCTACTTGGTAAAAGGGTGGTTCTGGGACGACTACCTAGACCCAGTGTGCTACATCTGGACGCAGAACCACCCTCGGCGGGCTTTTCCAAATGTAAGCAGCATGGAAACGTCAAGTACAAACTTTCAAACAAAGTGCCTCTTTATTCTCTATCCACTGCTGCTTGCTCATAACAACAGAGTGAAGCAGTGAAGACGATGGAAACGATGTTGAGTTTCCGTCAGAGACCTTTTCTCAGGTAAATGTAAT
This sequence comes from Oreohelix idahoensis, assembly GCA_024509875.1. Lineage (NCBI taxonomy): Eukaryota > Metazoa > Mollusca > Gastropoda > Stylommatophora > Oreohelicidae > Oreohelix > Oreohelix idahoensis. Next base: position 130,410 of record JAMPIV010021833.1, on the reverse strand, counting down.
TGGGCTTTCATCAGTAGTGGTCCATCTCGAGCTCAGGTGTGGCTTTTTATTTCTTCCTTTTAAAGCTGCCGGATGTGGTGAATTCTTACGATAAGAATAGGAAGAAAGAGAAAGCAATCATTGTTGTGCTCAGTATCACTCTCTCAAATATGTCTTTGTTCCCTTTCTTCTCATTCTTTTGTCTCGAAGTAAGCCGGTCGGTCGCAGATAAGGCCTATTATGGATTCGCGTGTATGTGCAAATGGCCCGAAATGCAGGTACTTTTAGCGTGCTTGAATGTTTATTTTAATAAAATGTCCTAAGTATCAGCAATCATCATCAGTACCTTTTAGTTCCAGGAGGAGCATTGGCCAATATATTTATGTCAAGCTTTCTTGTTCTTGTCCTGTACCATTCGTTTGAGTTTTCCATGTCTTCGCCTTTTCCCTTTGATGTCCGTTTTCTGCTTCCTTCTTTATTGTAAGTTTTGGTCTCTGTACCTCTCATACCCTGTATATTCCAGAACATGAATTGCCTGGTAATACTACCAGCAGGTTTCACCAACGTGTGTCCGATAAGAGTCAGAAGGTCTGAAATTTTATAAGACGATCACCAATGTGCAACAGAGGACAAGAACCAGACATGTGTCAGTGGAACAAGGGGTGGGAAGAATAAGTTGACGTTGGACGAGCATCAGGAGTAGTCCATCATAATCTGGTCCACTGTACTTGTGTAAATGTTTTGTGATCTTCGAATAGGTTCTTTCCAAATGTATAGGCAAGAAATTCGTGTCTCCGATTTCAGTGCTCACTGCTCATCTAAAGAAATGCTGGAATTATAAATAATTTAGGTACTTTCAAATTCATGAAAACTCTAAAAAATCCAAAGCTTATATCACGTAACAAATTAATTATGTGGTTCACTTTAAATGTAACAAAGAATAATAATTAACAACACATACAGACAATCGATTTGTTTATCGCGTCACTACCAACATCATCATAATCATACTTCTTTGCGCTCCGCATGGAGCATGAAAGAATCGCTGTAGCTGGCCTCCTTGCAGGAAGCCTGCATAAATAAATTATTTACCAAGTGTTGCAGCTGTGGTTTTGTGACAATCTGTTTCACATGATGAAGTTGTCAGACCCATGCACATCCTCATATAGCAATCCTCCCATTAGCACTGTTAATTCGTTCTTGAAAAATCGAGCGTTAACCAAAAAAGCGGTAAATGCAAATTGATTGCCCATAACAATTAATAGACATCAAATTAATTCGTTACCGAGGTCCACAAAGTTGTACAAAAATCAAGTAAAAAGTGAAGAAAAACAAAAACTACAACATTAACAATTTATTTATTACCTACGTTTATAAGAAATATTGAACACAAAGGAAATATTATGTATGTACTATACTTACAAATATAAATAAATAAATATATATACACAATATTATAGGACTTTGATCGCTGCGACTTCCGTCGCTTGTGGTTACAGCGGTCACGGCGGAGCTGTCTTCATCATCGGACGACTGGTTATCAGAAGGTTTTGTAGGTCAATGTGTCTCAAGCGGTGTGCCGTCGCGCCTATCAAAGTGTGCCTCAAATATTTTGTAAATTTACTACATGAAGTATATTTTCAGTCATCAATTAATATAAAACCGATCTTACAGCTTGAATTCATTCAATTATAATTGGAGCCATTAACTGCTTTGAACAAAAATAGATATACTTCAAAATTATTTTAAACAATTAAGAGAAAATCAAATTGAGAGTTTTCTTTATTCTATAGTACCCACACATTAGTGTATTTAATTTAGTATATATCATGTAAATTTTTATTCAGGCGCGGGGTCAGATAGGTGCGCCGCAAATTTTTAGAAATCTGAAAAGTGTGCCGTGAACACACATAGGTTGAGAAACACTGTTGTAGGTATTAAAAACGTTTTTCTTGTTGTAGATGTAGAGGGCACGGCTACTTGGTGAATGGGGGCAGCAGATATTCGAGAAGACTTAAAAAAAAAAAATCGAGCCCACTTTGCTTTGTCGCCTTCTTTTTCTATTCAAGGAGCAAATTTTAGCAATCATGATCTTGTTCAATGTAAGGATTACCATAGTACTGCATCCCACTTTGGGGTCATGTTTCATAATGCTAATAATGACAATGTGTTTTGGCTATCCCACCATCCTGAATGAACTTGATGAGCATGTGAAAGTTAAACTCCTGCCTCCCGTAGAATTTAGCGCACAGCGTAACATCGAATTTTTAAAGCGCATAACGGGCATAAAATAGAAACAGTATTCTATTTGTAATATATATATATATATATATATATATATATATATATATATATATATATATATATAGATATATATATATATATATATATATCGTAACCAAAAGCTATGTGTTGTGTACTTGTCCCATGCATAGGTTTCTTATAACATACTGTGTATTGTCTTTTCCATGCCAAGGCTAATCTATGTAATCTTGTTCTTTTAAGGTCAAGGACAAAGTCTACTTTAAAATAAAATAAAAAAACAAACAAAGACATATCTCACACGTGCCCTTACACTTGTAACCAACTTGACAGGTGTTGATTAAGTTCTCTTAAGTATCACACTATTAGAACCCACGTGATCGCTGATGATTGCGTATGTCACGTGTTCCGGTTTGGGAGAATAACTTGACGCGGGGCCACACATATTTGGCCAGGTGCCTGACAATGTAAGGGGTATCTATTATAATAGGTCAACAGGACTTCGTGATTTTGGGGTATAGCTATAGTTTATATAACTGATGTAGATGCGAATACGGATGTAGTACGGTATGTGTTTGTTGTTTTTGAAAACGACAGAGAGAGAGAGAGAGAGAGAGAGAGAGAGAGAGAGAGAGAGAGAGAGAGAGAGAGAACAAAACATAACTGTATTTTATCCTGGTGATGAAATGGGCGTTGTTGCCTTTATTTATATTTATCATTTAATTAATACCTCCCCCCCCCCCACCTAGGTACAGGTACTAAACAAAACACGCCAAGCACTCTTGTCCGGTGTCATCCGTTTTATCTTTTCTTATGCCTTCTTTATCCATTAAGTGCCTGCCTCCAGTTCTCTATTCCACGTCTATTTGGTTTTACCATAATTTTGGGAGATTCCAGAATAGAGACTACTTTGTAGAGCGATCAGCTGGTTATCTTAATGCGTGTCTCATCCCAAGCCAGCGTCGTCTTCTCACCTCCTGTTCCATTTTTTGTTTGCCTAAATCTTTCGATTAGTTCCACTTTAATGATTTTGTATTTACATTTTATGCATTGTAATAATTCAATTTAGCAAACTGTAAATAAATATGCATACATGCAAACAGCTATGAAGGAGTCGGTGATTGGTGACTCAGCTTTGATATCGCAAAATTACAAATAAATGGTAGCTGTAACATCAAGGCCGTCTTATTAAATGGCAGTGAAACGTGGTTTGGTTTAGTTTTTAAGGATTATCTTCATTGCACACGAACAACTCCATCAGTGCTCCGATCTCCTCCCTTAGATCACATAAGGAGGATCTCAGCATAGTGCACAAACTCCGTAGCACCGGCGAGAATCCCCATGTGTATAGGAATCACACATTCTATAAATATTTTTATGGTGGGTAGGTTTCTAATTTTTAAGTTTTTGTCAGGGCAGCGGCCTTCCAGATAGGCCTACTCTTAACGATTTCCAACTGCCGTGGGATTTTTTAACGTGCACAACTTGCACACGGGACCTCTTTTTTTTTCTCCCTTATCCGCGAGAAGGCTAGGTATCCGATTTCACTACCTTACTGCGTCATTGCCTTACTAAAGGACTTATCTTTATTATTGTACTGCTGCTGTTCTGATGATAATAGTCAGGAGCACCAACATGTGACTCCTGGCTGAAGGTAAGGGGTCTAGCTCCACTTGTATTCAGGGCGCTCAACTCCCACACGTTCTTCTTCTTAGTTTACTGCAGCAACGAGGTGATTCATAATACAACCTGGAATAAGAAGGACAATCCATCCTATGTAGAGCCTGTCCCTATCAATTTCACACCTAATCAATACTAAAACTTACCCAACTCAGATATTTGTGCTAACAAGTCGCACCAGACCTTAAATTCCGTTGTCTACAATCAGTTTCGTGTAATCACTCTTCTTCAGTGTTGATTCAAAGCCAATGTCCCTCATACAGGGTTTGTCTTCCATACAATAATCATGGTGTGTACAATAGCTTGTGACCTGTTGATTACTTCATTCTAACATTCCCTATATGTTTTCATATGATATTTGAACAATGTGTCCCTCCAGAAGCCAATACCAATTTATTAATACTGCACTTACATTCGCAAATTTGTAAGGCCAATTGGCAACCATTTTACATATTTTTCACTCCGAATAAGCCTGCTATAGGCACATTCCTACTTAGGTCATCGTGACACAACACATCTCCCGGCGGCAGTATCGAAAAAAATATGGCACTGTCGTAGATTTTCGATAGGAGAATTAAGACTAGGTTTGGTCCCTTCTGAATAGGTTTGAATAGGTGATAGACTCAGTGAGAGTTAATGAAAGGTAATAGAATTTCCCCACACGTGAGATGATAGATTTTGATATAGTGGCTGTCTCTGAAAGCGAAAAGAATTCTTCTCTCTCTCACCTATCTTCTACAACAGTTGTTACAGCGTCAGACAGACTACACCAATATATATATTACGTATATTTCTATCACTCACAGGCACGCACATACACGTGACGACAGGTAAACACACAGACGTGGGAAAACTATAACAATGATATATATATTATCTAGAACGAGCTGACCAAACACGATTATTAAGTTCAAGAGCGATTTTAATATCAGGAAAAATCGGCTCACAACATCAAAGAAAGTACATCAAGGAAAATACATATACACATAGTCATAAAAAATTCAAGGAAATGTTGCAAGGATGATAGCCCCGTTATAGTGTTAACTCTAGGTTTAGCCCGGCCCCGTTAAGAGAACAGATGATGGCGCCCGAGTCACAGATACATAGGGTTTGAGTCTAAGAGTTTTCTTTGTTTTATCTCGTAATTATATGCACAGAGTTTGAAAAAAATCTGATTTAACCTAAGACAAAAACACAAGAACTCTAGCCTTAGCAACAAATTATGCAGATTGAAAAAAACAAATAGGACAGCAACAGGGTGTCAAAGATATAATAGTGAAAATATCACTCAAACCAGCGTACACTCATTCATTCCGCCATGGCCTCTCATACAGGTACTCACGACTTTGCTCGCTGCCTCTTGGAACACACTGATTTTAGATTTTCACACAGACTCAAAAAATGCAGTCTTCTGCCAAGAAGTCCCCAGTTCCAAAAGACGTATTTAACTCGGAGTCTCCGGGAACGACTACTTGGGTGTGCAAATTTGTTCAAATGTCTGATTAAGTCACCTAACAATTATTCCAGGCGCGGGAGTTAGCAGAGCACAGTGTCAATAGCGTAGGTTTCTAGAAATGATGAATGTCAGGTCGGTGCCTTCCCTCAGTATAGGATTCACTTTAGTCACACCACAGATTTGTCCACAATATATATATATATATATATATAGTCGGGAAATGTTAGTTAATACTTGAAGTATTTCGCGCCACCAGGCAGAAAAATTACGTAGAGTTTCTAGAAGAAATTAAGATCTGGCTCCAAGGTCCAGTATTTATCATTACAGTCTTTGAAAACCCGTTATTGGGATATAGTATTTCTGGCTAACTCGGGTTGCATATGCACTGTTAGACCAGTGGTACTTAAGAAACCCACGTGGTTCAAAATAAGGACTGTCTATTTCTTCACAAGTATGGAAACTACTACTAGGTGCTGGTAAAGTTAGGGTCACCCCAAAACTTTCACTGTGTGGAGGAAAAATAAACAGAATCTGTACTGGTTATAACTTACATTTAAACTTGCAAGCAGAGAGCTTTGCTTATCATTTAAACTTCCCGTGACGTAAGTTATATTTAAAAATCAGCAATCCTCATGAATTAGGAACACGTGCGTATTCCGTCACCATTCATGAGGCTCGATTCTAGAGTTTATACGTTAGTTTAGAAAAATACACTCGACTGAGTATTAGCAGTTAAATTAAATTCATAAATAGCTACAATTGCCGTTATAAGCTAGAAATTTTAATTTTATTCTGCTTTCCACTGAATGCTTCCCTAGAAAATATAATAGCCTACCACTTTATTTCTCTTCTGCGCTAAAGAAATAGATTAAAATGAATTAAGCGATTTAACACTTTAACACTCACAAAATCTATATATCTATCATATTAATTACCTCAACCACAGAATTACAGGTAGTCGCACAACTTAAGAATAAAAATGCTGAAAATATTTCTGGAAGTCTAGAAGTTCGACAAATTGCCGAAACAAACTGAGATCTTCGCTAACAGCTATTCTGTTTACGAGCAACCTATCTACTGTGAGTCTATGAGCGAGAATGAAATTAAAGTTTCAAACTTGGCCAATATCTTTAAAATCGGACACAGGATCCTAATCTTATTTCGCCAAGCGAAATAGTCTCCCCTGTCCGTATAACACCTTCGTCCGCTTATCGCGTGACGTAACAGCCATCAGTGGCCGAGGGCTTGCATGAGTTGCAAATCTCAGACCACCGTCTGCAGTGCGGAGTGGATTTTCACGCTAAGCCGGGTTTTTCCTGACGAAAAACCTCATGCGTTTACTGAAATGCAGACTCTCTGTCTACTTTCCCTGTCCCTCGGGTGAATTTTCACGCCCCAGGCCAGAGACCCTCAGACGAATGTTTAGCGAATGCTGTAAATTCACGCCTATCGTCCGACCAGCGCGACTGACATGTACGCAATACCACCCAGGTGCGATTCTCAGTTTTAGAGAAAGGAAAACAGGTAAAGTTTGCGAATTATATGAAAATAATATTCGCAAAACGAATGGATGAAAAATATACAGGAAAAAAAGGAAATACAGAGATAATAAAAGAGAGAATTCGGGTGAAAGAATAGGAAGAAGATGTAGGAAATTAAATGAATATAAACCCTACGTGACAGAGCCTCCCCCCTTTAAGATATGGAAGCACTCCATGTCTACGTTATGGAGTTTAATTTCCTATAACCGTAGCTTCGGGGTGTCTGTCCTCTTCCCTCTCATCTTCCCCCTCCATCTCTGTCCAATTCCTACTCAAGTCCACTCCTCAAAGTTTCCTTCCCCTGGAATGTCTCATATGCGCGCTTGAAAGAGCGTCGCCGCTTCTGACATTTTTGAAAGATTTCCTGTGATAGCGGTGGAATATCCCTGCCACTATCGTCATCTTCGTCAGTTTTGGCGATCGTCAGGAGATGGTCGGAGGTTGGCACTGGTTTTTCCAAGTATCTCTTTAAGAGATTTAAATGGAAAACCTTCTCCTTTCCTTCAATAGAGATCTGGTAGTTAGCCTTAGAAATCTTTTTCAGGACGGTAAACGGCCCTTGCCATCCGATCTTCAGTTGGTTGTTCTCGGTAGGGAGCAACACCAAAACTTTCTCTCCTGCTTCCAGTTCTCTCTCTTCCGCGACTTTCCTGTATCGGTTAGCGTGCTTGGTGCGTGCTCGCTTAAAGTTAGTCGTTGCTAGGTCCCACCCTAGTTTCAACCGTTCCTTTAAAACCGACACATATTTACTGGCTGAGACAACTGTCTCATCAGCCTTCTCGTCTGTCAGAGACTGAAGTAAGGCTTCAAGCGGGCCCTTAATGGGTCTGCCGAATAAGAGTGTAGCTGGCGGAAATCCTGTGGAAGTATGAGGAGATTCTCTGTAGCCAAATAATGCTGCAGGAATACAGAGATCCCAATCTTCAGGTTTCACTTGTGCCAGCTTACTTAGCATCATGGTGAGGTTTCCATTAGCACGTTCCACGAGCCCATTTCCGGCCGGAGTATATGGCTTAGTGTGGATGTGCTGGGTCCTCAAGATCTTAACGATCTCATCCATCAACAGGTTTCGGTATGGAGATCCATTATCCGTCAACACTTGCTGAGGGAATCCCAACCGAGTGAAAATCTGCACGAGGGCTTCTGCGACATGCTTGGCATCTGCGCATGTTAGCGGGATAGCTTCTGCCCATAAAGTGCATGTATCGACTAAGGTCAGGATGAACCTGTTCCTTCTTTTAGTCCTTTCGAAAGGCCCTAAAATGTCGATCACAACCCGTTCGAATGGTGTTCCCATTATTGGCATTTCACCCATGTGGACTGGGGGTGTCCGTTGCTTGGGTGGTACACGTTGGCACTGGGCACAGGATTTGACGTACCTGATAATATCAGTATTTACTCCTGGCCACCAATAATGAGTGGTTATACGTTGGTTTGTGGCGTTCTGTCCCATATGTCCGCTAAAGGGAAGAGAGTGCCCCATTTCTAGGATTTGGCTTCTGTACTGTTTCGGTACTAGGAGCTGGTTGTAACCTTGGTCAGGCTTGCCCGTTCTCCGATAAAGTACGCCATCCTCAGAAAAAATGTCCCCGTGCTGTTTGGGTTCCTTAGCCATGGGCAGTTTCCTAAAGCAGGGTGCCAAAGTAGGGTCCTTGTATTGCGCTTCTTTAAGTTCCATAGGTAACAAATTAGGCGCAGGCTCCCGTTCCTTCTTGGTTTGCCCTCTTGTAGTTACTGCTGCCACAATCGGCTCTTCCGGTTTCCCAATACACACGTATCTCCCGCCAAGTATGACTGGGTAGATGGGATCATCCATAACAGCCGCTTTGATCACACCTCTGACAAAGTCAGAGTGTATCTCCACCAATGCGATGGGAAGCGCTGTAGGTGCATCACTCTTACGAACTCCACAAAGTTTGACGGTCTCTCCTGTCTCTTGACCGGGTTTAACCAGGTTTCTGGCAACAATGCAATCATAAGAAAGCCCCGTGTCAAATAAGCAAGAAGTTTGAGAACCGTTCAAAATAACAATACCTCGCGTTGAGGGTCTATCCCCAACAGGTTGGGAATCACTGTCAATAATTCCGCCTTGCGAGACTGTCAATAAGCATCCGATGCGTTTCGGCTCGGTGTGCTCGGTCTGATCATATGTCCCGTGCTCAGGGGTTCTCCCTTTGCCACCTTGTCCTTTCTGGCTACGCTGCCATGTAGGGCGGTCGGGTTGATCAGACTGTTTGGGGTGGTTGGGGTACTTGTTCTTGTAGAACTTGGATTTTTCAGGAGGGGGGTTTTGAGGTCCAGTTTCTCTGTGGTTATTTTGGTTAGAAGCCTGAGAAGATTGCTCTAGGTTATGTTTTCGAAAATGCTCCTCTGTCGGTTTCCGCTTTGTGGCCGGTAGTTCAGCCAGCGCATTGTGATAACGCTCAGACTTTTCCAAAATGTCTTCAAGTTTTTCTGCCCCCTGCTCAGCGAGAAATCTCCGGGTATCAGCAGACAAAGTGTTCTTTATTTGTTCAGTTAGAACAAGTTCCTCAAGACCTTCATAGGTAGAGGGGAGCTGCGAAAGCTCAAGGCACTTTGTTAGATATCCCTTAAGACGAGATGAGAACTGGTGAAAAGTTTCAGAATTCTCTTTCCGGCTGTTGCGAAACAGTTGCAAAAACTTGCGAGCGTTCATTTCAAAGCGCTCCAGTAACGCTTTCTTCAACACATCGTAGTCGTCTTGTTGGCTACTTTCCAGCTTAGAATAAACATCATAAGCAGAACCTTTTAGGGCCTGGGAAAGTTTCATATTCCAACGCGACCTCTCTAACCCGTACAGAGTTGCAATTTTCTCAAATTTTTCTAACCATGTGTCAATCTTCTCATTTGGACAAGGAAAAGATTCAAGAGTGAAAGACATAGCATTTAGTTGAAGAGATTGAGTGTTAGCAGGGTCAGTTAAGGAAGAATGAGGAGAAGACTCTCCATTGCTGGAGGTAGAGGCAGCACCACGACTTTGGAATTCTAGAGTTTTAAGAGCCAACTCGTGCTGTCTCTGTTTCTCTCCTCAGCTGTCTCTCCTTCTCTCTTTCCTCATGCTGTCTCTCCTTCTCTTTTCCTCATGCTGTCTCTCCTCTCTTTCTCCTCACGCTGTCTCTCCTTCTCTCTTTCCTCATGCTGCATCCTGCGAATTTCCATTTCCTCGTCCATCTTCTTCTGCTGTAAAGCTTCGGCTGCTTCTTCTTTCCTCCTTAGTTCTTCTTTTTCCTCTTTAGCTTCAGCTGCTTTCCTCTCCGCATCATATCTCTCAAGTTCGTCTCTGACAAAAGCTTTCGCTTCCTCTCCTTCCAGTCCCTCCTCTCTCGCTTCGTCCCTGAGGAGTTGTCTGAGCTTTGCCCTCTCGGCCATATTATGTCAGTGACTGAGACACGTGGAGATAGAAAATAGGAAAAAGAATAACCTGGTTCCTACCACTTACGAGAAAAAATTACCAAAAATCAAAAGATGATATCCTTAACCCTGGGATACCTCCTCCAAAGTAAAATCTAACTATCGCTGCTATTATCGGCAATAAAGCACTCAATGCAAAACACGACTACGCCAACTAAATGGTAGTTAAGATTACAACTGAAAAATAAGTTGCTACAGTGGAAAAGCAAAAGAATATTGCAAAAATTAAAGAGAAAAATAATCCCTTAGTTTTTAAAATCCACTATAAGTTCGCCCCTGAAGTCAGATCGGGTAAGGGAGGGAATTAATCTGGACAAAAAGTCCGAAACACACTCCTTAACTTAGTTCAAACGCCGTTCTGCCTCAGTACCCAGTGAATGTTATACACTCACCACTTTACCAGCATTTAGTATTACAATCAGCAGTTAACATATATCCCGACAAAATCAACCTGTAACCAAAATGTATATTATTCAAAGATGCTGTGGAAAAAAAACTTATTAGTTTGTGTGGTCAGCACGCCCGTAAACAGATCGCTAGTCTAGGGGGTAATATTTTTTTAAAAGATACACAGTCACAAGACATCACACTCTTACTCTATATCAGAATACAGAATCTTAAGTTCAAAATCCAGATAGACGAGTCCACATTTGTCGTACTCGTCTTCCTATTCTAAGTTCAAAAATCCTACGGACGAGAACCCATTTGTCGTATCGCCTTAGGATTTTGGGTTCAATTCCCGGTAACGAGCGACCATTTGTCGTAGATTTTCGATAGGAGAATTAAGACTAGGTTTGGTCCCTTCTGAATAGGTTTGAATAGGTGATAGACTCAGTGAGAGTTAGTGAAAGGTAATAGAATTTCCACACACGTGAGATGATAGATTTTGATATAGTGGCTGTCTCTGAAAGCGAAAAGAATTCTTCTCTCTCTCACCTATCTTCTACAACAGTTGTTACAGCGTCAGACAGACTACACCAATATACATATTACGTATATTTCTATCACTCACAGGCACGCACATACACGTGACGACAGGTAAACACACAGACGTGGGAAAACTATAACAATGATATATATATTATCTAGAACGAGCTGACCAAACACGATTATTAAGTTCAAGAGCGATTTTAATATCAGGAAAAATCGGCTCACAACATCAAAGAAAGTACATCAAGGAAAATACATATACACATAGTCATAAAAAATTCAAGGAAATGTTGCAAGGATGATAGCCCCGTTATAGTGTTAACTCTAGGTTTAGCCCGGCCCCGTTAAGAGAACAGATGATGGCGCCCGAGTCACAGATACATAGGGTTTGAGTCTAAGAGTTTTCTTTGTTTTATCTCGTAATTATATGCACAGAGTTTGAAAAAAATCTGATTTAACCTAAGACAAAAACACAAGAACTCTAGCCTTAGCAACAAATTATGCAGATTGAAAAAAAAAATAGGACAGCAACAGGGTGTCAAAGATATAATAGTGAAAATATCACTCAAACCAGCGTACACTCATTCATTCCGCCATGGCCTCTCATACAGGTACTCACGACTTTGCTCGCTGCCTCTTGGAACACACTGATTTTAGATTTTCACACAGACTCAAAAAATGCAGTCTTCTGCCAAGAAGTCCCCAGTTCCAAAAGACGTATTTAACTTGGAGTCTCCGGGAACGACTACTTGGGTGTGCAAATTTGTTCAAATGTCTGATTAAGTCACCTAACAATTATTCCAGGCGCGGGAGTTAGCAGAGCACAGTGTCAATAGCGTAGGTTTCTAGAAATGATGAATGTCAGGTCGGTGCCTTCCCTCAGTATAGGATTCACTTTAGTCACACCACAGATTTGTCCACAAAATATATATATATATATATAGTCGGGAAATGTTAGTTAATACTTGAAGTATTTCGCGCCACCAGGCAGAAAAATTACGTAGAGTTTCTAGAAGAAATTAAGATCTGGCTCCAAGGTCCAGTATTTATCATTACAGTCTTTGAAAACCCGTTATTGGGATATAGTATTTCTGGCTAACTCGGGTTGCATATGCACTGTTAGACCAGTGGTACTTAAGAAACCCACGTGGTTCAAAATAAGGACTGTCTATTTCTTCACAAGTATGGAAACTACTACTAGGTGCTGGTAAAGTTAGGGTCACCCCAAAACTTTCACTGTGTGGAGGAAAAATAACACATATAATATAATAAACAGAATCTGTACTGGTTATAACTTACATTTAAACTTGCAAGCAGAGAGCTTTGCTTATCATTTAAACTTCCCGTGACGTAAGTTATATTTAAAAATCAGCAATCCTCATGAATTAGGAACACGTGCGTATTCCGTCACCATTCATGAGGCTCGATTCTAGAGTTTATACGTTAGTTTAGAAAAATACACTCGACTGAGTATTAGCAGTTAAATTAAATTCATAAATAGCTACAATTGCCGTTATAAGCTAGAAATTTTAATTTTATTCTGCTTTCCACTGAATGCTTCCCTAGAAAATATAATAGCCTACCACTTTATTTCTCTTCTGCGCTAAAGAAATAGATTAAAATGAATTAAGCGATTAAACACTTTAACACTCACAAAATCTATATATCTATCATATTAATTACCTCAACCACAGAATTACAGGTAGTCGCACAACTTAAGAATAAAAATGCTGAAAATATTTCTGGAAGTCTAGAAGTTCGACAAATTGCCGAAACAAACTGAGATCTTCGCTAACAGCTATTCTGTTTACGAGCAACCTATCTACTGTGAGTCTATGAGCGAGAATGAAATTAAAGTTTCAAACTTGGCCAATATCTTTAAAATCGGACACAGGATCCTAATCTTATTTCGCCAAGCGAAATAGTCTCCCCTGTCCGTATAACACCTTCGTCCGCTTATCGCGTGACGTAACAGCCATCAGTGGCCGAGGGCTTGCATGAGTTGCAAATCTCAGACCACCGTCTGCAGTGCGGAGTGGATTTTCACGCTAAGCCGGGTTTTTCCTGACGAAAAACCTCATGCGTTTACTGAAATGCAGACTCTCTGTCTACTTTCCCTGTCCCTCGGGTGAATTTTCACGCCCCAGGCCAGAGACCCTCAGACGAATGTCTAGCGAATGCTGTAAATTCACGCCTATCGTCCGACCAGCGCGACTGACATGTACGCAATACCACCCAGGTGCGATTCTCAGTTTTAGAGAAAGGAAAACAGGTAAAGTTTGCGAATTATATGAAAATAATATTCGCAAAACGAATGGCTGAAAAATATACAGGAAAAAAAGGAAATACAGAGATACTAAAAGAGAGAATTCGGGTGAAAGAATAGGAAGAAGATGTAGGAAATTAAATGAATATAAACCCTACGTGACAGGCACACACACAGCCTTTTACTTAGGTTAATAAAATAGGCAAACAAAATTATCGGTCTTACCCTCAAGTAAAGAATATTCACACACACAAGCTGACAGGCAGAAAAGGGCTCTAGCACTGAGCTCGCAGCACAGACGGCAAAGGCTTGTCCTTCTGTCTCTTTCAGTATATGTCAGCTCGGCATGGAAGCTTATGGTTTAATGGCGGAACTTACAAGAAGTTGTTAATTTTTATCAAACTACACCCAACCAATCAGATGACGAGTTCAAAAAGTTAACTATTTCCGAGGCTATAGAATTGAGCAGTTTTAAGCGTGTTTGTGTAATCTGACCAAAATCTGAATATTTTATTTTAACGTTATTTGTGGACCGATTTCAATTATCAAAAGTGATAATTGCACGGCCAATTAATCTCTATCGTTCTATATACTTTTCCTTTAGTTATTCCTTTGCATTTCACTCTAGGTAATTTTTAATTAATTAAATTGTGTCTGGCCGTGATGTGAAAATATTGCAAAAATAAATCTTTCTCCTACAACAAAATTTTATAATGCGGGAATATTTATGCTTATTTGTTAAGCAATGTCAGCGCTATAATTTAAGACATTTCCCACTGTTTAACTCTCGTTAGTTTTTAAGAAATAAAATATCTTCGTTCGGTCAAAAACTCAAAATCGGCATATTTCCACATCAACCAAAATTTTCTTAGCAGTACAAGAAAGGAAAACGATTTGATTGGTTGTTGAATTTGTACTATGCTCTTAGATAATTTTTAGGATGGGTGGTAACCTTTTGACTTGTTTCTTAGAAAAATTCAAATCCGCTAGATAAATTGTTGGCGGTAAATTTGACTAGCCCCTCAGACAAATTTCAAATATTGTAGTTATTTATAGATTTAAAAATACGTTAACTAGTTTTTTAAGCGGGGAATTTGAGCGTGGTGTTCATACAAATTCACTTCACGACATATCTCCCCCGTTAGAAAAGCGTGAACCACTAGTGCAGCTTTCATATCTGATTTACAATCACGTTCAAATTGTCTCCACTATACCTTAGTGTGATTCTGGATTCCTGCAGGTGAGTCATTCAAAGTAGGCACGACTCAAGAAATCTGCCTCAGACCTCTGCAATCCAAGAATCTATTGCAGTTTATGTTAATAAAACAGCTCCAGGTGCTACTGCCTGGCAAATGCTGATTATCAATCAATATTCACCATTACTCTTCTCTGCGTCTGTCCAATGACATGTCCAGAGGTTTTTAGATGTTCCTCAAGGTTGCAATATTTATGAGGAGGAGATCTATAAAATTTGGTGATAGCAGAGTTATGTAGGGGATCCAGTAATTTCCTTATCAGCCTGGATAAAACACTCGGAGTAATATCAATCCAAAAGCAACATATGAATTCAATGTGCCCCTCCGATGTGATCACAGCCAACAATTGGTCTGAGCTCAAGCTTGACGGAATCTGGTATTACCCTTTTTCTATTTATGTATGACTCTTTAATCTGCCATTCAGATAAAGGCCATATTCACCAGCTGTTTTTCTCCGCCCAACGGCAATGGTGATATAACATATAATATGGGGAAATGAATTTCCGGCATCCAGACTCAATTCTCCCTTGTAGCATTGCTATGATATGGGTGATCTCAATCCAATGTCCCTACAATACTTCCCATGGACTGTATAGGGTCGGTCAACTGTTGCCGGTGCCCTTCTAATGCTAAGTTAATAGCCATATGCTGAAGTGAGCTTGACATTAGGCAACTTGGCCAAACGCCCGCTCCCAACTTTTCTTCTGGGGTTTCCCCGCAGTTTCAGTTTCAAGGCTGGCCCATTAACCTCATTTCTATTTTTAGACAGTTCCAGGAATTCCGATCTACATTGTGTCGGGTGGGACTGGTCTGTGTTTATTTTTACTCCTTGTGCCATACGCAGAGTTTCCATTTTAAATGTTTTATTGGAAGACTGTGAAAAAGTGCCATCGTATCCACTACATCTACCTTATCATTTTTATTTCTCCTTTTACTTTCAGGCCCATGTTTGTCACAATGCTTTTCTAGCATCTGATTATTATTTTTCCAACATGTGGAATGTACCTTGCTACACTGGTCAAAACTTTGTACATACTGGGCAATGTCCCCAGCTACATTTGGCCAGTAGAATTTTACAGATGTCCTTTGACAGGTGGTACCCAACTTCTGATGTCCACCGTCTGGTACAACATGTGCTTGTTTCATAGCCTTTTCCCTATAACTCAATGGCAGTACTAACTGTCCATATCCTTTGGGTCCTGCTCCAGCTTTCCTGTAGAGCAGTCCCTCCTTCAAATAAAATTGTCCTTTCTTAAGGGTTTTATGGCTGTTTGGCAATTTGCCAAAGCAAGGTTTTAAAGTTTTGTCTTTTGCCTGGGCCTTATTTCATCTGTTTGGGATGAATATTTAGTGGTGGTTCCTCCTCCTTACTAGGGGTCTACCTGACCTGGAGCGTTGCCATGATCACAGGTTTTATAGGGCTCCCTAAAACACATATCTCTTTCCTAACATTAGCGGGTAATTAGGTTCGTCACACACTGCTGCTCTAATCACTCCTTCCACGTACCTAGTCTTGACATTGATCTGGGCTACGGGAAGTGTCATGGTGGCTGTATCCTTCAATGACCCTTGTAACCCCACTTTGTCTGTGGTATACTGGTCAGGGTGCACCAGGGTTGCACTCACAACTGAGTCATATTCCAATCCTGAATCGTAAAGGCACTTGACTTTCGCACCATTACATGTCACCTCTTCCCTTGTCCACTGTTATTATGCATGCAGCGTGATATGGAGGAACTGTCCTACCACATTCAATTGTATTATGATTGTTCATCCTACATATTTTACACCATTTTCCTTCTGGTCTGTAGGGTTTCTTTTCATTTACCTGAGGGTTTCTGTCTCTAGGATCTAGGCCTGTCATAACTTGGTTTAAATCTATGTGGTTGATCCTTATTATTATAATCATCCTGGTCTGGTGGGGTTTTATTACTATCTGTTTGTTTCTTTCTAATACCAGCTACTTCTTTCTGTGCTGCCTGATATCTCTCAGCAACATTGAGAATCTCCCCTAATTTCTCTGCACCTTGTTCTATGAGAAATTTTCTCAAGTCTGGAGCCATGGACTCTCTTGCTCCATCATAATCATTTCCTTCAGATCTTGGGTTTTCTCCAGAGCAGTCCATTTCTCCAAATAGGTCTCTAGTCTTGCAGAGAATTGGTGGTATGTTTCTCCAGTCATCAGCTTACTATTTCTAAACTTCTTTCTGTAAAATTCAGCATTCTTCTCATACCTGACTAACAATGCTTGTTTTAGGAGGTCATAATTTTCTTGATCTTCTCTACTTAATTTTGAAAAAATCTTCATAAGATGTTCCCCTCAACCCTTCGGATAATTTTAGACTCCACTTTTCTTTCTCTAGCCCATGGCTAGCCTTTCATATCTACTGAGATAGGACTCGATATCATCTTCTTTCTCAGCAAAAAGGTCTAAATCAAAATTCATGGCTGAGTTGGAGGCACCCTGACTTACATTAGTGTCAGAGGTAGTTGGGCTGCTTCCATTATCTGGAATATGTCCTTGAAGTTCCATTTCTTTTAGTCTTAACTCATGCTCTCTTTGCAAACGTTTTTCCTCTTTTTCAGCCTCCCTTTCCGCAATTTGTCTTCTTTCCTCTGCTTCCACCTGCAATCTCTTAGTTTCAACCTCCATCTGCAATCTTTTTGTCTCAGCCTCTCTATCAGCCTCTAATTTCCTAGCCTCCCTATCAGCCTCTAACTTCCTAGCTTCCCTATCAGCCTCTAACTGTACTCATTTAGCTTCATTTTCTGCTTGTAATCTTCTTTCTTCAGCTAACCTCCTATCTTCCCTATCAATAAATTTATCACATTCAGTAGTTACATACTGAATCATCGCGTCCCCACTCAGGCCAAAGTCTTTTGCCGCCTGCACTGCAGCAGATCTAAATTTTGCCAAGTCTGCCATTCTCTCTTACTCGTGCAGAAATTATTAACTTATATTATAACTTAGCAAATACTAACTTACTTAACTATAAGCAACGACAGCTCATCCAATTCACCACAAGTTTTTTAATGCTATTAGATTTATTATTCCCTACAGTAAGAGCCCCAGGGTAGGGTGGAAAAATCCCGGACAGGACCCCAATATGTGATAAGAGGTTTTGATGTTACTAATTATAGGCTATCCTGGACAAATAGATGTATCAGAGGATACCAGGATAGTGCCAGATAAGAGATTGGTCTTATAAGAAATACCCCCTTTTCTGAAAAGAGCAAGGGTTTATAGACAATAAAGGTGAGGTCAAGCTATGTAAGTTCCCAGAGTAAGGAATGATGATGATGAAATTCTCTGGGTTCCTATCGCCTACCTCTTGAGATCTCACCAAGAGTAGGATATCTGTGTGGTGTTATTTGGCAAAGTGTCTAGGGTAATGTGTTCTAACAATTTAAAATTTCAAACAGAACTTTAACTTTACTGAAAAGTAAGTAAGCAAGACTGTCTGAAAAAATATATATATATACAATTTAATGGTACTGAACCTCAATCTTTTCGGGTCAGTACTTTTCTTTTCAAAATCAAGAACTTTATATTTACACGAGAAAATAAATAACTTGGAAATTCTGTTCCATTATTATAACTTGGTCAAAAACTCAAATTCGGCATATTTCCACATCAACCAAAATTTTCTTAGCAGTACAAGAAAGGAAAACGATTTGATTGGTTGTTGAATTTGTACTATGCTCTTAGATAATTTTTTTGGGGTCCAAATGGGGCAGTGATGCGCAATACAAGACTCAACATGTCTCTTAGCCTCTCCTGCCCAAGTCTACCTCACCTACTCGTGGTGGACCCCGTTATACCCAGTAATCTTGCCGAAGGTTGGGTATCAACCCCAGCGGGAGGCAAGATGGGACAGCAAACGAGGTAAAGGCAAAATCAAATCCCCCAGCCAGAGGGGGAGGCATGAGCACACTCTGCCTTAAGAAACAGGTGCTGAAGTCAGATGTACCAGGCCAGGAGGCGCACCAGCAACCATGGTACCATGCAACCCGCTTTGGTTTAATATGTCTACACAACAGATGTCAAAAAATTATCGTTATGGTGCTCGCCCTGTGAAGTCCCTCCAGGCAGGAGCAGTGTCGGATTCTGAGCCTCGACAGAATCCACCCTCAGCTACTGGAGGTCTCCTTAGTCCGCCAAATGGAGCCAGGAGGCGGAAGGAGAAAGTAACTGGCCAACCAGATAAGACGACGGCCCCTCTGAATGTCATGCATTGGAATGCAGAGGGAGTCAACAACAAAAAGACTGAACTAGAGAATACCCTATTTCGGAAAGAAATTAGCATATGCTGCATACAAGAAACCCACCTACAGGAAGGAAAACATTTTAAGATACGGGGCTATCAATGCTTCAGAGTTGACAGAAAAGATCGGAAGAAGGGTGGCATACTAACACTGATAAGGAATAACCTCAACGCTATAGAATCCAAGACATATAAAGAAGGTGCAGAATACCAAGTAATCCATCTAAAACATAACACTCTGGAACTGGATCTCCTAAACTTCTACTGCCCCAATGACATACCACTGAACATGACTAGCATAGATGTCCCCATTGGCAACTTCATAGCGGTGGGAGACTTCAACAGCCATTCCCAAAGCTGGGGATACAACCAGCTAGATAGAAGGGGCGAAGAGATAGAAAACTGGCAAGACGACAATAACCTAACCCTTCTAAACAACCCTAATGATCCTCCAACCTTTTACTCCAGAAGATGGCATAGCACCTCTACTCCAGACCTGGCATTCTGCACACCTGATTTGGCTGGGATAGTGGAAAGGGAAATAGGAGAACAACTCGGTGGAAGTGATCATCGTCCTGTATTCATCAAAATTAATAGAACAATTAATACAAGTCCAAGTCAGCCAAGATGGAATTATAAAAAAGCAAATTGGTCCATTTATCAACACAGAGCAAATCTGCTTACAAAAGATATTAAGGTACTAGACAGAGACATTAACAGAGTCATCTGGGATTTTAATAATGGAGTACTCAAGGCAGCAAAGGAGACAATACCGAGAGGAGCGAGGAAGAACTATGTACCATATTGGTCCAACACACTACAAAACCTACATGAAGATATGAATGAAGCAAGGCACACTGCAGAGGTACAACCATCCCAACAGAACCATATCATGCTACAAAAGGCAAAAGCAAAATTCATTAAAGGAAAGCTAGAAGCCCAGAGGAGAAGCTGGAGGGAAAAAACATATAAACTAAACCTTGAAAAGGAAGGGAGAAAGTTGTGGAAACTCACTAAACAATTGAATGACGATAACAATTCTCAACGACAAACCATTACACTAGACGATGCAGGGAAACTATATACCGGCAAACAAGCAGCAGACATATTTGCGGAATCCTACAGAAATGAAAGTAACATCTCCGTCAATTTACGCAGACAACGAGACATTCGTCAAGAAATAATCCACACTAGAACTAATGGAAACAGTCCGGACGTTATGTCCAAACCTTTCAATATGGACGAGTTAAAAACAGCCGTGTGGAAACTTAAAGACAGGAAATCACCAGGCCCGGATGGTATAACCAACGAAATGCTAAAACACCTAGGATATACAGCAATGAGCAAACTGTTGCAAATATACAACTACAGTTGGATGACAGGCAGTGTGCCACAGATATGGAGAGAGGCGCTCATGTGTCCCATCATAAAGAAAGGAAAAGACAACAGGAAGGCCACCAGCTACAGACCAATAAGCCTAACAAGCTGTGTATGTAAGACAATGGAGAGGATGATCAACAGAAGATTGAAATGGTACTTGGAATCCGAGAAAATTTTAGTGCCAGAACAAGCAGGGTTTAGAGAGTGCAGCAGCACAGAAGACCAAATCACATACCTGTCACAGATCGTTGAAGATGCCTTCCAAGAAAAGAGAAAAGTCTTTACCCTATGGATAGATCTCCAAAAAGCTTTTGACAAAGTATGGAAAGACGGGTTAATAGTAAAACTGCAAAGGAACGGAATCAAGGGTAATATGAGAAAATGGATCCAGTCGTTCCTACACAATCGGAAAGCAAGAGTCACTATGGAAGGTCACAACAGCAAGAAAATCCTCCTAAAACATGGAGTTCCTCAAGGCTCAGTATTGTCTCCCACCCTGTTCCTTGTATTCATCAATGACCTCATCCACGATCTGCCACAAGGTGTGAGAGCTGCCCTATACGCTGACGACTTGGTGGTGTGGTGTGTAGAAGAACATCTAACTATCGCTAATAAGCGAATACAAAGGGCAGCAGACAACATAGCAGCATGGGCAGAGAAATGGATGGTGCAGATCAACGCTGAAAAATCATCAACAACACTTTTCACGCTCTCCAACAAAGACAAAGCAGGAGAGATACGACTTGGAATATACATGTCCAAACAGATGAGGAACCGGTGTACTTGGGCATTACATTAGATAAGAGAATGACATGGAGGCACCACATCGAGAGAACAGAGGCTAAAGCGAGAAGAAAACTTTCCATACTGAGGAAAATAGCTGGATCAAGTTGGGGAGCTAACGAAACAACACTAAAGAAAGTGTATACAGGTGCAATAAGACCTATATTAGAGTACGGATCAGCAGCATGGTCTACAGCAGCCAAATCACACCTACAAGCCTTAGATAAAGTACAAAATCAAGCGCTTAGGTTGATCACGGGTGCCATGAAGACCACACCAATAAATGAAATGGAAAAAATCACAGGCATTCCACCTTTATTATACAGACGAGACACTAAGACCCTGATCCAAGCAGAAAAGTACAAGAACATGCCCGCACATCCAATGAAAACTAGATTTGGAGATTTAGCCAGTGGGAGGTTGAAGAGAAGCAGTTTTGTGCATCGGTCCAAAAAACTAATTAGAACATACAAGGATGAACTACCAGACATCACTAAGGAAATAACTCCCACACTCCTCCCAACCCCATGGGAACAACATCAAAATTTCAGTATTAAGACCTCCATAACTACCACCTGCCCCATGGGAGAGCTAAATACTCTCCAAAGGAAAATAGCAGCATGTGACATGATTGAAGAACTATACCCCAGAGAAGCATGGATCCAAGTATATACTGATGGATCTGCAACCAGAGCAGTGAAGAACGGAGGCGCAGGAGTTTATGTGGTCTATCCAGACAAAGAAAATGAATCCACCTGTTCACCTACTGGAATATTCTGTTCAAACTATGCTGCTGAAGTACAGGCCATAAGCATTGCTGCAGGAATAATAAATAACACAATAAGCCAATGTCAGCAGGTTGTATTCCTTACCGATGCAATGTCAGTTCTGCAAGCCCTCAACAGTGATAAACTGCCAGAATTAAACAAAGTCCTATGCGAAGTAAATATCAAAAGAAGGGTAGTGCTACAGTGGATACCATCACACTGTGGCATACCAGGAAATGAGAGAGCAGATATGTTAGCAAAAGAGGGAGCAACACAGGAACAAAAAGAACAAACAATCACATTCCAGGAAAAGAAGACCCTTATCAAGGCCATCAGGAAAATTGATCAACAAAGAGACAACTATCAATATCTTGATCCAGCAAAACAGGTGATCCTGTTCCGTATGAGAACAGGACACAACAGACTGAACAGTCACTTATACAGACTGAGATTGGTCCCATCACCCCTATGTACGTGTGGACAGGCAGCACAGACAGCCGAACACATCCTGCAAGACTGCCACATGCTTAGTCAATTGCGAACTGAACATTGGCCCACAGAGACGCACATCCACACAAAGCTGTTTGGGAGTCTTGAAGAACTTTCAACCACAGCAACATACATCCAGAGAACCGGACTTCTTGTGTAGACATTACTAAACAACAGCGAACGAGAAGAAGAAGAAGAAGAAGATAATTTTTAGGATGGGTGGTAACCTTTTGACTTGTTTCTTAGAAACATTCAAATCCGCTAGATAAATTGTTGGCGGTAAATTTGACTAGCCCCTCAGACAAATTTCAAATATTGTAGTTATTTATAGATTTAAAAATACGTTAACTAGTTTTTTAAGCGGGGAATTTGAGCGTGGTGTTCATACAGATTCACTTCACGACACTCCATAGGGAACCTGGAACTACTTTATGCTTTTAGTTCTCTTTACAAAACTATCAATAAAGCAATCACCAGCCCGTGTCGTGGTGGTTCATGAACTAATCATTCTAGATACTGAGGTTGCCAGCCTCAAATAACTTGGGCTTCCTGTAGCAATTTTCACACATGAAAATTCACATGGTAATATATATATATATATATATATATATATATATATATATATATATATATATATATATATATATATATATATATATATGGGTGTGTGTGTGTGTGTGTGTGTGTGTGTGTGTGTGTGTGTGTGTGTGTGTGTGTGTGTGTGTGTGTGTGTGTAAGTTCTCATGTTAGTAATGAAACCTTAGAATGAAAAATGCACTACTTACGCCAATCTTGGCTACAGTTTTGTTGCTCAGACGAATAAAAGAGTCGAGTCCGTCTCTTGCACGCGTCTGGCGTGTCTTTAATTTGACAATCGATTCCCTCTCTGACTCCGTTTGTTTCAGTTTCCTGTACTTTGTAAGTCTTAATTGGTTCTCCAATAAAAGGTCCGGTTAAAAAAAGGAATTATGAATCTAGTCTTCACTCTAGCAAGGTCTGACGTTCTTCAGTGAAATAAAACTGCGAAATGGTCAGACTATATTCATATCTTCCCACGCATTGTTGTTATGAATCTAATCAGAAAGATCCAATCATTTCAAATCATGCAGATATGGTGTGATATTTTCAAAATAGTCCCACGTGAAATAAGGTGCGTGCCTGCAAAGGTCACGTATTACCATATATGGACATCTGATGCCTTGCAGACACTCTCACAGGCAGATTGGTAGACACACATGACAACATGGGTAAGCTGTGATACTTATAAAGTTATTAGAAAGTAATGTTGTCATAACAAGTCGGCCCGGAAGCGATTATGTCAAACTTGTCTGCCCACATGTGTCACACAGACAGTAATCTCGTTATCTGTCGTATGAGTACGCAAAAACTCCGTGTCTGCCCATCTGGGTTACCAAACGAGTCGTCTTATCAGCGGTTCAATCTAAACATGCCGGCGATTACCTTATCTCAGTTGCTCACCACAAGCTAGGATGACCGGGTAACAAACAGGTGACATCACAGAGAAGAGTGTCAACAAATGTTTGCACCTACAAAATATTTGCCACATAAGCAGAAAAGAAAGAAAGAAAGAAAGAAAAGTGTGGCAATTGAGAGCAAATAATAAAAATCATAACCACAAATGTACCGATACTGCCGGAGAGAAACAAAGATCGATAGGGGCCGCCCCGTTTTGTAACAATCATCCAGTGTTATGCACCAACAAATGATAATGAAGAATCTGAGAAAGAAGAATTTTACACCAGACTACAAAATGTCTTGGACAAAAAGAAAAGAAAGGACATCACAATTTTGATGGGGGACGTAAACACGTTAATAGGAACAGACAACACCGGCTTTGAAGAAATTATGGGAAAGCATGGATTATGTATGATGAACGAGAATGGGGAACTATTAGCTAACTGCTGTGCTTCAAATCAACTAGCTATAGGAGGAAGCATATTTCCACATAAAAGAATACATAAAGCAACACGAATATCACCAGACCACAGAACTGAGAATCAGATTGATCACATATGCATAAGTAAGAAGTTTAGGTCATCATTGCATGATGTAAAAGTAAGTAGAGGAGCAGATGTGGTATCAGACCACCATCTTCAGTTGGCTAAAACGAAATTAAAATTCAAGAAATTTACAACAGTATAAGCTAGAGACAACAGTATAATGTGGGATATCTAAGAAATCAGGAAAGAAGAGAAAAATTTTCACAGTATCCAACAAAAACCAAGTATTCCAACAGCTGGAAGATGAAACAGATACGGAAGACCACTGGCAACAAGTAAAAAATATATGGAACGAGACATTTGAAGAAGTACTGAGAAAAAGAGAACATCAGCACAAAGCATGGATAACAACAGAAACCATTAGTAAGATAGAAGACAGGAAAAACAAGAAAGCAGATTTAAACAAAAGCAAAAACAGAAGCTCCAAAGCCAAGGCGCATGAAGTGTACATAGAAGCAAACAAAGGAGTAAGAAGAAACATCAAAAGAGACAAAAGGAAGTATATTGAAGAGTTGGTAAGGGAAGCAGAGGATGCTGCAGCCAAAGGAAATATGAGGGGCCTGTACAACAACACAAAAAAGCCAGCAGGGATGTGACGAGATGGCAAATATAGGGGTATCTAGATGATACCAGGTGATAGTGCCAGATAAGAATTCTGGACTAAAAGAAATACCCCAGTCTCAAAAAAGAGCACTGGTGTATGGATGGCACAGGTTATAATCAGGCGGTAAAGTACTCTTGTCCAAATAGTGATGCAACAGACTAAGAGCCTGTGGTGCCCTCTCGTTCAGACTACCCTATTCTTAAACAATAATGTAATTCCAATTTGAAAATTCAAAATTGAACAAAAAGGAATTTACAAAGTCCCAAGGTACAGTTAATGAATCAATTTATTTATAAGTAATTTCTTTTCTTCTTGTCTTCAGAATGAATAAGAATGAGTTTTATATGATATTATATTATACAATAATTCACAGTTTCCTATAATATTGACACTAATAAAGTGTCACTGGAATAACAGATTTCCTGCAAACTGTTCTTTGATTCTATAAAGTTTCTTCACTGACAACTCGCACTTAAATTTCAACAATAGTTCATGTGGTGTAGAACTTATCTTATCAGTCTCTTTAGCTGCTAGACTGCAATGTCCCAGACCAGAGATGATAGGGTTACACACGATAGTGAAACTCTTCACTGATGTTCCTAAAACACTAGAGTTAACAGTGAATATGAGTGGTCCCACTGCAGTGCTGCTTGACAATTAGGCAGGATAACACTATGAGTTCCCACCAGAGTTCCTTTATGTAGATCAGTTTGATCTTATGAACTGAATTGAACCTGCAACAATACAGAGCCCGTGGATAGCATCTTCTTATGATATCCACAAGTCTACTGTGGTGTGTGTGAGTGTCTCTGATGATGCATGTGTATGAATGCACACATGTGATTGTTACATGTACAGTTTAACAGGTGTCTACTGTGCAATTCCAGAACATAATACCATGTAATACAATACTATTTACAATCAAGATAGGCTTACTTAGTCCATTTCACTTCTTCTTCCTGTCAACTTCTAATACTTATAGAGTGATCCTTAATGATTAAGGGGGCACACCCAGCCAAAAATGGGTTATCTTTTTAAAAAATTAACAGAAAAATAACTAACAAACTTGTTGACATAAAATTTGGCCACATGTTACAAGAGATATTATATTTTATGGCGAACAAAGTTTACTTTATAAATTTTAATGTTTTATGTGAAAATAATTAATTAACATGAAGTGATGAAAAAAAAAATGAAAGGGAAACCCCCAGTGCACCTGGGAATGAATTTCACTCACATAAAAAGTGCAAAGAATGCCAAACCAGCAGATGATGTGCATAACATACCTACCTATGGCGCAAACCACCCAAAAATGTCTACCCTAATGAGCTTTGTAGATATGGCTCTTGCAATATGACCCTTTTAAATAGCACAAATTTAGAACTTTGTATAGCAATATCTCTGTTTCTATACCATGTAAGAAAAAAGTGGAGGTTCACGTCATAAAGGATAACATGGGCTATAGGTGTGCGAAATTTGAAGGCTATAGCTTTAAAATTGTAGAAAATATCACCGGAGCTGTGAATCGCAGGCCCTGTTTTCGTTAAAGTTTAGTTTTTAAAATGTTAAAACACTTATCTGATATCTTTGAACATTGATAACTCATAAACTATTACAGATAAACACATAATTCAAAAAGAATATCGAAGTAAAAAGGCTTTTAAATATTTAAAACACAATTATTATATGCAAATCAAAAATAACCTTTTTTGTCTATTTCTGGGTGTATATGCCCCCTCCAACCAAGTGTGAGTATCTGGTTTGGTTTCCTTCCTTCCATTACATCAACACACGTCTTTAAAATATTCATCCATTGAATCATTAATCATGTAGTTACACAATAACATATCTTGAATAACCTGAAACAGATATTCACATTATATATAAAAATATATTTACAGTCATCCAACTTACCCTCTAGCCCTTCAGAAAGTACACAACTGGACAATTGACTTGGTCAAGGCATTCTGCCACAATACACAAATAGTGAAGAAGTCGTGACTAGCGCTTTCCTCTGTCCGTCATGCAAAATCTAATTTCATGTGTGTCCACATTCAAATTTAGCGCGGCTTAAATAGCCTAGCATCCGGCGTAAGTTAGAACTGTGAAGTCTCTATAGCTTGGTGTGAGATTTTAAATTAATATGAAACAAATATAAAGGTATGTTATAAGGCACTCGTAGGAAATAAAGAAGTAGAACACTAGACAACAGAAAAACAACAGACTTTGTCTTTTTGGACTAACCAATACTGATATATAGGGGAACAACAGAAGTGATTGCGTCATTAATAGGCTGAACTGCCCATGGTAAACTTCCGGTGTTATGTATAGAGGTTCGCACTAATGACCTGTCATCGAAACATCATTTTTGGTGATGCGTAGATGGCAGGGAGGATAGTGTGATTCGCTTGCATAGCTAGGCGGGGTTGTCGCACGGAAGGTCCAGGGTTAAAATCCTGGGTAAGCCACTCATGTCTGTTGTTTTTCTGTTGTCTAGTGTTCTACTTCTTTATTTCCTACGAGTGCCTTATAACATACCTTTATATTTGTTTCATATTAATTTACTTTTTACAGGCCTCGGGGTTTCCCTTCCTTAGATGTGAGATTTTACTTGGCTGCACTGGTACATTTTGGACATCTGTGCTTTGCATTCCCCACGGTTCTTCGCCGTGCTCATCTCCTACACTAGCTATCGTCTCCATCCTTATCTCTTTTTATCAAGCAGAAGTGTAGATTTCTTTCTATATATAGCTTTTCCAAATCTGTTCAGCTTTCGATTTGCTATCCTTTGCAAAAAAAGAATTTAGCCCTATTTGCTAACAACTTGACACACTTACATGCTACGCATTACACTTTCCAATGTATCCACATATACTTTGTTTCCTCCTTGAACATAAGGATTAAGTAGAATTTCAATATGTCCATTAGTTTTATTATACTTCCACTGAATCGGTGCAGTCCTAACACAAATGCTTTCGCTGCCATATTTCCAGTGTAAGTTAGGCATCGCGTTGTCTGCGAGCCGGCAAAACATGCGCGAATCTGATTGGACGCTATTTCAGAAACACTACTAGGAAATTCCAGTGTATGTGTTTTCATTCTTTGACAAAGGAAATATAAGCAAGCAAATGACCTCATAAAAGATAAGAATGGAAAATTGCTTAGTAATATACAAGAACAAATGAAGAGATGGACTGAACATGTTGAGGAACTTCTCAATAGACCAGCTCCAACTAATCCCCCAAACATCCAGCCAGCAGAAGAGGAGCTATAACTCAGCTGTGATCGACCAAGTAGAGAAGGATTAAAGAAAGTCATAAAGCTTCTGAAAGATGGAACAGCAGCTGGTCCTGACGGCATTCCAGCAGAGGCCATCAAAATAGATATTGATACCCCTACAGAGGTATTATACAAACTACTTGGCAAAGTCTGGGAGAGAGAGGAAATACCAGCAGAATGGAAGGAAGGTTATCTGGTCAAGTTGCCTAAGAAGAGAAATGGACAAGAGTGTACAAATTATAGAGGAATAATGTTACTATTAGTGCCATGAAAAAGTATTAAATAGAATCATCCTTGAGAGATTAAAAGAGTCCAAAGAGAAGCAACTGAGAGATGAACAAGCAGGTTATCGAAAAACAGATCCTGTACAGACCAGATAGCCACATTGACAATAATAGTTGAACAAAGTCTTGAATGGAATTCACTACTATGCATCGGATTTGTGGACTATGAAAAAGCATTTGACAGTGTAGACAGATAATCCCTTTGGAAATTGATGAGGCATTATGGAGTTCCCATGAAGATCATTAACTTAATAAAGAAGACTTATGAAGACATGACATGCAGAGTTCTTCATGAAGGACAACTTACAGACTCTTTTAGGATTGGAACGAGAGTGCGACAGGGATGCTGTTGAGGATTGTTGCATGGTCAGCGAGCATGTTGGTTTGAACTTGATTCGAGGAAGTTGAGGGGAACTGCGGTAAGACGTGGAATACAATGGGTGGGTTTGAAAAAAAATCGAAAAAAGGTGATTCGTCTTACGAGGACAAAAGACAAAGAAAATAGTCTACGTTACGGCCACAAGGCCTTCGTCAGGAAAGGAAAGAAAGTGAAGTCTAGATAGGACACATAAAAGGGTGGGTTTGAAAAAAAATCGAAAAAAGGTGATTCGTATGTATTGTGTACACCCGGCGGCGGAAGTCGCTTTCTGTTCAGCCACGCGCTCTTCAACAGACAGCGAATTTCGGTTCTTGCCTTCAGGGAAGTACCCAGTTTTTATTTTATTATTTTATTAAGTTTTTTATGTGTCCTATCTAGACTTCACTTTCTTTCCTTTCCTGACGAAGGCCTTGTGGCCGTAACGTAGACTATTTTCTTTGTCTTTTGTCCTCGTAAGACGAATCACCTTTTTTCGATTTTTTTTCAAACCCACCCTTTGAACTTGATTCGGATGGTCGCACCATGTAACACTCTGTGGAAATAAAACGATATAGTTCGCGTGTGGCGCTGTATGACGCGTTAGGTTAGTAACAGTAGTCTTTGTGTGGCCTGCGGGCCTTATGGCAGTGTTTCAAATGTGTGGCATGGCCACTTATCCAAAGTGTTTCGAATGTGTGGCATGGCCACTTATCCAAGTGTATAACCGTCTGTGTTCGGGCTTTCAAGCCGATATAATAATACGTGAATAAAGACCTGAGAGTCTTTTGTGTAGCCATTGGGCTTACAGCAGTGTTTTAACTGTGTGGTTTAACCACTAACGAATATGTCTAACGGTTAATATAATGCTGGTAAACCAATAATAAAATAATGTGTAAGGACCATTGAGTCCGAAGTTATGTAAGTCGTTATTATTATGGTCTAGCCACACATAATCATAAGTGTAGGTTTGAATAGCCAATGGTAAATGTAAAGTATATGGACGTTCGAGTCCAGAATATATGGTACGCGTTTTATCGGTGGATAACGCATAGACTAATTTAATATAATACGGTGTGTGTAGATTAAGGTTAACCGGTTCAATTATGGCAGTCTATGATGGCGTGAGCAGCCAAATTAAATATGATAAACAAGCCAGAGATTTTATATATAATAAGGCTCCTAAGAGATAAGCTAACGGTATGCTAACCTATTGGAATAGGGTCATTGCGCAATTATTATAATGAAGCTAATAGAAAGATTTGGTCAAAGACATGAACAATATGTAAAACGGTACCTGACAGACGTGTAATGTCTGATTAACTGTAGACTCTGAAACTGTGATATAGTAAGTGTTCTTTAATGTGAACATATTACTGTCGATGATTCATGATGGAGAGTTGGATGATGATTAAATTATTATAAGTCGTCAAAACGAGACTTGTTAAATGAAGGCGTTCTACAGTTCCAGTTCTGAATGTTGTACGAATCTTAACCGTTGACCTTCAATGTATTGGTTAAACCAATAGAAAAGAATGGAAATAATCCAACACTGTAAGATGAACACCTAAGAAGTTTATGAAAAAAAATGTCTATATTAAAACATAGAACGAACTACAAACGAATCCAATGTTGCAGCAGAAATCGATACTCCGTGATAGACAGATCAGATGAATTTATAATACATGAAGTAAAACATAATATTAGCCCAACTATATAAGACGAAAGTCTGCAACAGATGCCTCTTGTCTCCATTTCTGTTCTTACTAGCAATAGATTGGGTTAAGAAAATATGACGATTCCGTTGTGTGATCTCTCGTCCACTCCGTCAGTATCACTTTTTTCTTCATTATTTTCTTTCCCCCATTCAATTCGCTTTTTATTTGGCATAATTTTTGGCCCTTTCATTCATTATTTTGCTGTCTACGATGGATGAGTAGGGTGAAGTCTCTAACACTCCACACCCCTACGGAAGTATTGGCTATGGGACTGTCTTTATCTTGTTTACCATCAAAGACGTGTTCACGTTCCGCCAGGTAATTAGACCGGCCAGCCGATTATACGTTATCATATAAGCCGGCTGACCCCTTTGAACGTTACCGTCCAACATTTGACCCCAGATTGCCAGCGACTATCCCTTTGTTTGCACAAGACGGGAGATAATGAGGTAATCCCTTCCGATGTTTGTTCTGTATCGAGATTACAGATAAATCTGTAATGATTTGCAGACCATAGTATCGGGCAATATCAGTGCACAACATTTGTTTGTGAAGATAGCACAAGATGCCGGCGGAAGTCTGACGCAACGATATGAAGAGGTCACGCGTGGATATTAAATTTAATATTTTGAAACACGTGAAGGTGTTTTTTAAAATTTGAAACACCCCTACCCACGTAGCGCTGAACGAGATTCGATTGGATTGGTTGATCTGAGAGGCGGGAATATACAACGTATCTCATTGGAAAATTAGGCGGAAACACAGCTGGAATTTGAACTGAGGAGTGTGAGATATTATGTAGTGAAATCAAAGTCAGTACGCACACTGCAGCGCAAACGTCAGACTAGCGACTCCTAATAGCCAGAAAGAAAAAGGAGACAATAGACTTAGAAATTCACAACTATAAGTAACAGATCGAGTATTAGGCAACTTAGGAATTTACACGTAAACCCGCATTTTTAATACAAGACTGGACACTTAGGAATTTGATCACAAGTCATAGAGGAATTAAACAAACGTTTTCCCAAGCCAGTGATTTTTCAGAACACCCGCCGTAAGAGGAATTGACTCTAATTTCCCAGACCAAAGTGATCTCGAAGCATCTAATACAGAGCTGTGTCCAGTCTAAATCTGTGCAAGGAGATTGTGTATTCCCAAAATTTTGGGGTAAGTGTAAACAATCTATTTACTAATGTAAATTTTACAGGTTTCTTGCTAAGTGGTTATATATTAGGCTGGCAAACTCAACATATGAAAACAGTATATGCATGAACCACTACTGCAAGAGCTGGTGATTGTTTCGTGCGAAAACATGACAGCACCCTAGGACTCCTACTGGAGCAGTAATGAGTGATGATTACATCTTGTGTGCCTCAAGTGTAGCATATCATTTTGTGAGATTTATGTAACTCGTTAATGTTAATTCAGGCACAAATCATATTCTCACTGTCCAGACATATTGTACCCGTTAATCCTCAGAGTAATATTGGTGAATTTTAACCATCTTCTGAAAGTTACGCTGTGCGTGCTCGAGAATTAAATTCTTCTGAGAGTTTAACATTGGTGGGCGGACAACAGGAACGTGAGCCTGTTAGAGTGCTGCAAATAAATGTACTTAGCAGAAGGCATTTGTTTTTCTAAAGTTCGTGGTTACAAGCCATCAGACGATTTGTGGTACTAACGCCGCTAGTGTGAGAGAAAAGCATCCACCCTAACCGCCTACAGTGGAAGATAGTGTGGAGAAGGCTTTCGTTATCACAGAATTGATGAACCTCAGCTGCAGGACTCAGCTAGAGTTAAGTTTTTGGTAAAATCGGCGAAAGCAACGGACTTTTGATAAATCCTCACCTACGTCTCTGTGACGAAACATTTATCTAAATTTCCCCAATCTTTCCACATCTATTTTAACTGTTAAAGACTAATTCGAAATTAAAATTGTTACCTGTTGTTTTAAAATTAAACAATCAAAGTCGCTTCAGTTTTATATGTATGAAAGCAAACGTATGAGCCAGAATATTATATATATATATATAAGGAAAAGACGATGGTCATATATCGGTCATGTCCTACGAATGCAAAACAACAGAATACCACTACAGGCGCTCACTTGGGTTCCTGAGGGTAAGCGGAAAAAAGGAAGACCAAAAGAAACACTCAGAAGAACAATATAAGAGAAGGAAGAACGTTGGGCCTAAATAATGTGCAAGAGCTAAGAGGAGTGGCGTCACAACGAACAACCTGGAGAGCACTGGTTTCTGCCTTATGCGCCGTGTTTGGCGCTTAAAGAATTTATTATTATTATTATATATATATATATATATATATATAATACGAGGTCTGGTCAAAAAGTATCCGACCTTTTTTTTCGGGGAAAAAAAATGATATACAGGAGGTTTCTCTGGTGGATACAGTGGAGAGGACCTTCCTGCGCATGCACTAATTTTTTCCCTCCCAAAAACAGTGTCAGTCGTGTGCAATTAGTGTACGCGCGAGCTGTGGTAGTAACAAGCCGTCGGATTTTTATTTGTCACGAAATGACGGAACGTTTTGAACAGCGGTATTGCATTAAATTTTGCCAAAAGCTCGGTGATACCCAAGTAGAAACAATTCGAAAGATTCAACAAGCTTTTGCCGATGAAGCCATGAGCATTACACAAATTAAGGAGTCATATAACCGTTTCAAAGATGGCCGCATATCGGTGCATAGCGAGCCACGTTCCGGTAGACCATCAACAAGCCGAAACGACGTGGTCATTCACGAAGTGCGGACTTTGGTCATGCAGAACCGTCGTATCACCATCCGAGAACTTACACACGAGGTGGGGATAAGCCACGGTTCAGTACAATCCATATTGACGAAGGATTTGAACTTGCGGAGAGTGTGCGCTAAATTCGGACCTGTGGACAACGGGAACTTGGCAGCAGCATCACGACAATGCACCCGCACATTCTTCGCATCTGATTCAGACTTTCTTGGCCAAACACAAGACTCCTCTGATTCGTCAGGCTCCATACTCTCCTGACATGGCTCCTTGCGATTTCTGGCTGTTCCCCAAGCTGAAAATACCGCTGAAAGGGACCCGATTTGAGTCACGAGAAGACATTATGATAAATTCGACGACGAGCTATACTCCATTCCCAAAGAGGCCTACCTGAAAGTCTTCCAAGCATGGCGGGACCGCTGGGAGAAGTGTGTGCAGTCCCAAGGAGATTACTTTGAAGGGGATTAGGGTTTCAGACTTCCAGGTGAGTGATTGTATTTTTCCTGACCAAAGATCGGATACTTTTTGATCAGACCTCGTGTATATATATATATATATATATATATATATATATATATATATATATATATATAATATATATATATATATATATATATATATATATATATATATATATATATATATATATATATATATATATATATATATATAAAAATATAGATGACATTATTCGGAACAACTGGTTGTGGAAAAAAACTCCATCAATTATATTCCCAACGGCTTTAAGAACAGTAAAAGAGGAGAGATGATTGAAAATAAAACTGACTACTTAATCTACTCTTAATTAAGCGACAGCAGCAACACTTCTCACTGCATGCGCGTATATGCTGATACATACTGGCAAACATGCCACAAACATGACCTAATGTACCCAAATATGACTAGAATGGTTTTAACACGCATGCTAAAGCAAAGGCGTCATATTTTCGACCAACGAAAGCATTACAACAAAGAAATAAAAAATACTCTTTATTCTTATAGAGCTGTCTCCATCAATAGACAACAGTTGACGCCTAGAAAAATAGGTGGTATCATTAAAGAATGTTTCTTATATTATAAGTAGTAAAGTTTGTCATGAAATATTCTAATCCACATATATAAATTATTAGGTAAATATAAAGCCTAACAAATAAAATTAATAAAGAGAAGAGCAATGGGAAAATGACAGTGCTGTCACAAAGAATGTACTCGAAATCCCCCTTGTTTTCTGCTTCGTCTGCAAATTGTAACGCTTTCACGTTGATAGTAAAGCTTACTGTATTATTACCCGCCTTCTTCAATGAAACGTGTGCTGTAATTCTTGGAAAAACATTGAGACGTACTGCGTAATGACCTAAATTAACCCTAACATTAATTATACTGCGTTACCAAAACGAACGAACAGATGGACTAAAGGGATAAAAAGAGAAGGGAGAGGCAGAAAGCCGAACACTAAACCCGCTTCGCGCGATACACAATTACCACCATCACGCGTGTAAGTCTACATGCACTAATTTTTTTTTCAGACGGACAGTGATAAAATACACTACCCTTTCCCAGAGTTAGGTTTATAAATCATAACAGACTCTTATTAGAAAAGACAACATTATATGGGTTTACGTTTGAACACATAACAGTACCCAGACAGCACATCTTCTAAACAGGAGATAGAAGAAATTGCATATTTTGAACGCAGCCACGTAGCTCCTTTAAATTAGTATTTTTGGGTTCCTTAGGGTTTGCTGACAAATAATATGTAAAACGTTACGCAAATAGTCCAGGAATTAATAAATTATACCCAAAATAAAATATTGGGGGTGCCTGACAGCATAAAATCATTTCTGCTCATAAAATTTTTTTTATAACGTGTTTGAAAAAACCTTACGTTACATAAATAGCCTACCATGTAAACTCCAAATTGATTGGAGCGCAACAAATGAAAGCCTAACCACGATTGGTCGGGCTATAAATACTATCTTGGTTGTTAGGGGAGACGGGAAAAGATAACATTTTTTCAAACACTTGTCGAAACGTGGCTCATTGGCCAGTCTCGCTGATATACACACTTGGGAGCGTTAGTTCGAGACCACTAATTCAAATAAGCTTGATAAAGCGACAGTACGTTGAAGCCAGCTCACATTTTTGCTAAAATAAAAGCCTGGAACATAGGCAGAACGGAATTTGTGCCAGTTTGTGCCAGAATTCATTGCTAATCAACGTATCTGTGTTTATTTCCATGAAATTGTGGGACAGTGGTCTTGATGGTAGTGAGCAGCATCTGGTCAGAGATTTGCTGAATCCAGAGTCGGACAGCATACTCCTTGGTCTTTTTAGCTATCAGTGAGGTGTCTCCTGAGCCCAGAGGAGAATTCGAGCAGAGGAGTCCTTTCCTGCCGCCATCACGCCAGATAAGCGAATTGGCCAGCTGAGCTCAACATTATGTCCCCTCATCTTGAAATAACTTTATAAAAATACATTCAGAGGGGAATTTACTTGTCTTAAAATCAGGAACTGTGAACATCTCCAATAATAGTCCCTAAAGACAAACTATTGAAGTCATGATGACAAATACCAACAGAGCTTGAACAAAACAAAACCAGTATTACCTCATTTTACTACTACACAACTGACACACATAGAACATTTGTAATAATATATGTCACTACAATATTCATATTAAATACATTCTGTACATAACTTGTAATTTAAATTGATTGTGATTCCTGGTTCCCTTGTAGTTGAATCAGGACACATATTCATTCATGCCAGTAATGAATACATATTGTTATTTGAAAAGTTACAGTGACTTCTTAAGATATTCTCATAGAGTGTTATATGTATGTGAGTGTCACAGTGTTGTTAAGAGTAGTGGATTAAATTAAATTGTTTATCTGTCTGTTGTTGTGACTTACACTTCATCATACACATACCCTAGACACATAACGTAGTCATCACACTATTCCAGAATAATTCTGACTGAGATATATAGATATGTGGTAGCAAGTAAGGTTATATATAATACACTACTCTTATTAGATATATATATACCTTCACAGCTGATCTCAGTCAGTACACTAAGTCCCCTATAAATATTTATAACATCCCACTTCACCACATATATTGGGGTCTCGCTCTTGGGATTTTGAATCTTTAACTATTAAAAATATTGGGGGTAATTCACTTCAGGGAATATAAGAATTAAAAGGTATCCTTGGGTGGAATTAAATAAGGTTGAGCTCACGGTGCCTGTGTTGTCCATTAGAGATTGAATTGTTGGTTAGACATTGTATAAATTTACCTGATAGACAATGGCGGACCTGGCCAAATTTCGATCTGCTGCGGTTCAGACTGCAAAAGAGTTAGGATTAGATGGGCAAGTTATGGTTGCCTATGTTACTACGGAATGTGACAAATTTATTGAACGCGAAGAAAGAAGGTTTGAAGCCGAAAGAAAGTTAGAGGCTGACAGGGAAAGTAAGAGGTTGCAGATTGAAGCTGAGGCTGAGACTAAGAGGTTGCAGATTGAGGCTGAGGCTAAGAAATTAGCTGCAGAAAGGGAAGCCGAGGAAAGAAGACAAGCTGCAGAAGAAAGAAGATTGACTGCAGAGAGGGAAGCAGAAAAGGAGGAGAAAAGATTACAAAGGGAACATGAGTTACGACTAAGGGAGTTTGAGTTTCAAGGCCATGCTCCTGAAAATGGTGCCAGTCCCTTTGCCTCTGATGCTACGGTTACTCAAGGAGCCTCAACCTCAGCTATGAATTTTCATTTAGATCATTTTGTTGAGAAAGACGATGATATTGAGAGCTATATAAATAGGTACGAACTATTAGCTACCACGTATGGGTTAGAGAGAGAAAGGTGGAGCTTAAAGTTATCTCAGGGACTTCGTGGGGCAGCTTATGAAGTTTTTGCAAAAATGAGCAGAGGTGATCAGGAAAATTATGACATGCTAAAGCAGGCTCTTTTGTTAAGGTATGAAAAGAATGCAGAGTTTTACAGGAAAAAATTTAGGAATGCTAAACTACTGTCAGGTGAAACCTATCACCAGTTCTCTGCACGAATAGAGACATACTTGGAGAAATGGACTTCTCTGGGGAAAACCCAAGATCTTAAGGAAATGGTCCTTATAGAGCAACTAAGAGAGTCCATGGCTCCAGACCTGAGAAAGTTTCTCATGGAACAAGGTGCAGAGAGGCTGGGTGAGTTGCTAAATGTTGCTGAAAGGTATCAAGCAGCTCAAGCAGAGGTAACAGGTAATAAAAAGAAACAGGTGGATAACTTTAGGGCACCACAGAACTTTAATAAATTTGATCCTAGGGATCAAAATAAAGGTAAGCACCAATTTGATAGGCCACGGTATGACAATAAAAATAAATTCCCACAATTCGATGAAAGGAAATATGATGAAAGAAAATCTTTCAACCAAGGAAAAAGGTGGTGTAAGAATTGTCAGATGGACAATCATGACACTGACCGTTGCAGAAGGAAACCTGTGTATATGGCAACCCTTCAGGTCAGGTCGACCTCAAGACAGGAGGAGGATATTATGTTAGATACCACTCCAGAAGAGATGAGGAAGGCACAGGCTGGGGATAAAACACTCAAGCCTTGTTTCAGAAAATTGTCAACTTGTCATACAACTCCAGGCAAGGGAGATTTTTACATGAAAAACAAGTTGATGTATAGGAAGACTGGAGCTAGATCCCATGGTCACGGACAGCTGGTTCTTCCAAAAAGATATAGGACAGAATTAATAAGGAGCCTACATGTGAAACCAGATGGGGACCATGAGAAGATAGGTACCATCATTCAAAAGGTGGCTCACAATTATTATTGGCCCAAAGCAAGATGGGACATTGAGAAATTTGTAGAAAGGTGTAGCATAGCACATGAGGGAACACCCACAAGTGGGAACATGGATCAGGACCTGGACACGCCACGGGGCAAAATTAGGCCTGATAATAAAAAGAAAAATAAATTTGATAAAGTGGACCAAATGGAATGGGAAGCCCCTTTTCACGGACAAGCTTCACTTAACTGTTTTACAATGGCCACTATGCGGAGAGTGCAAAAAGATGTCTTACCCCAGGATAAGCCGAAAATCCCTCAATCGGACTTAAACAAACTGGAGGAAGAGGATGTAGAGAGGAAATCTCTCATCAAGAATTTTAAGTGGGGAGAAAGCCCCAAAAGAAAAATTGGTAGCGGTCGTTTTGTGAATGATAATTCTGGGAGGAAAAATCATCACTATAAAGCTTCGAGTGGAAGAGACCATACCGGTGCATGGACAAATAGGTCCACACAATTAAAGGTCCATATGTAGCTTTGTTAAGAACGTGGACTGATGAAAAGGCAGAGGAAAACATTACATCTTCATACCAGTATGTGAATGAGCTGACCACTCGGTTAAAAACTGGCTGGAAACTTGCCAATGAAAATTTGAAACAAGCCAGGAAGAAACATGCTGCCTATTATAACAGGAAGGCGAAAGACAGAAATTTGGCTGTGGGAGAGAAGGTACTGCTTCTTTTGCCTGGGAGTCAGAATAAGTTACAAATTGGATGGCAGGGTCCATATACAGTTCTAGAGAAGGTGTCTAGAACAAATTATAAGATAGATAAGAAGGGGAAAGAAAAAATCTATCATGTGAATCTCCTGAAGAAATATTTGGAAAGAGAACATCAGGAAGAGACACACTTGTTGACCTTGTCCATCGCCATGGAGATGAAAAAGGAACCACTTTCATCATTTGAATATCCATTACACCCCTGTGAGACAGCAGCACAGGTGAAAATCAGTACACATTTAACGAAAACTCAGAAAGAGAGAGTGCAACAGGTTCTAAATAATCATGCAGAGGTGTTAACAGACCGACCAGGGCATACAAACCTATTGGAATATGATATGAAACTCATAGACTCCACACCTGTCTGTATGAAACCATATTCGATTCCGTTTGCTAAGGAAAAAGCTTTGAAGGAAGAGATAGACTATCTATTGAAGGAAGGAATTATTTCGCACAGTGAGTCTTCGTATAGTTCCGGTGTTGTACTCTTAAGGAAGCCCTCTGGAGAACATAGACTCTGTATAGATTACAGGAGACTGAATGCTATTACAGAAGGACAGGTGGATCCATTGCCGGATACAAATCAGCTGTTTGCCAGACTAAATAAAGCTAAATATTTCTCAAAAGTGGATCTGAGTAAAGGATACTATCAGATTCCAGTAAAGCCTGAGGTTAGACCATACCTAGCTTTTAGTACCTCAGAAGGACACTATGAGTTTAATAGATTGCCATTTGGATTGAAGAATGCGCCTAGTGTCTTCTCTAGAATGATGAGAAAATTATTGGATCCTCTGAATAATCCCTGTATAACAAATTTTATGGATGATATCCTTATAGCAACAGAAACATTTGAGGAACACATTGACTCTCTGAACATGCTGTTTGATCGACTTAGGGAGGCAAATTTAACAGCCCGACCAACCAAATGTTGCGTTGGATGTAAAGAATTGGAATTTTTGGGACACACAGTTTATCAGGGAAACATGACCCCTGACCCAAAGAATTTAGAGAAACTACAGAAAGCCCCGAGACCACAAACCAAGAAGGACGTGAGATCCTTTGTCTCATTATGTGGTTTCTACCAGAAGTATATCAAAAACTTTAATTCCATATGTGCACCTTTAACGGAATTGACACGTAAAGGACTTCCAGATCGCATTACATGGACACCACAATGTGAAATGACTTACCAAGAATTGAAGGAAAAGCTCACAAGTAAACCCATTTTGAAATTACCTGACTTAAGTCAAGAATTCATAGTAAGGACGGATGCAAGTAATATTGGGTTAGGTGCAACTTTACTACAGAAATCAGATGCATTGGATGGGGAATTAAGCCCAGTGGCATATGCTAGCAGAAAGTTGAATAAAGCTGAAATCAACTACTCAACTAGCGAAAAAGAATGTCTTGCAGTAATATGGGCAATAAAGAAATTCAATATTTATCTATATGGGAAGGCATTTAAGTTGCAAACTGACCACAAACCTTTATCGTTTTTAGCACAGGCTAAGCATGAGAACTCTAGGTTACTCCGATGGTCTTTGCTTCTGGCTCCATATAATTTTAGCATTGAATATATATCTGGAAAAACAAATCTGGGAGCGGATTTTTTAAGCCGCCATCCGTGTGATGAGAATCACCGTAAACCCCAGAAATAATAATAAATTTCTCTATGTGTATATAGAATAAAGGACTGACATATAATGTCTGTTTTAAGAGGGGAGGTGTCATGAAATATTCTAATCCACATATATAAATTATTAGGTAAATATAAAGCCTAACAAATAA
Organism: Oreohelix idahoensis; assembly: GCA_024509875.1. Classification (NCBI taxonomy): domain Eukaryota; kingdom Metazoa; phylum Mollusca; class Gastropoda; order Stylommatophora; family Oreohelicidae; genus Oreohelix; species Oreohelix idahoensis. The sequence continues at coordinate 89,546 of JAMPIV010021833.1, read as the reverse complement.
AATTAATAAAGAGAAGAGCAATGGTAAAATGACAGTGCTGTCACAAAGAATGTACTCGAAATCCCCCTTGTTTTCTGCTTCGTCTGCAAATTGTAACGCTTTCACGTTGATAGTAAAGCTTACTGTATTATTACCCGCCTTCTTCAATGAAACGTGTGCTGTAATTCTTGGAAAAACATTGAGACGTACTGCGTAATGACCTAAATTAACCCTAACATTAATTATACTGCGTTACCAAAACGAACGAACAGATGGACTAAAGGGATAAAAAGAGAAGGGAGAGGCAGAAAGCCGAACACTAAACCCGCTTCGCGCGATACACAATTACCACCATCACGCGTGTAAGTCTACATGCACTAATTTTTTTTTCAGACGGACAGTGATAAAATACACTACCCTTTCCCAGAGTTAGGTTTATAAATCATAACAGACTCTTATTAGAAAAGACAACATTATATGGGTTTACGTTTGAACACATAACAGTACCCAGACAGCACATCTTCTAAACAGGAGATAGAAGAAATTGCATATTTTGAACGCAGCCACGTAGCTCCTTTAAATTAGTATTTTTGGGTTCCTTAGGGTTTGCTGACAAATAATATGTAAAACGTTACGCAAATAGTCCAGGAATTAATAAATTATACCCAAAATAAAATATTGGGGGTGCCTGACAGCATAAAATCATTTCTGCTCATAAAATTTTTTTTATAACGTGTTTGAAAAAACCTTACGTTACATAAATAGCCTACCATGTAAACTCCAAATTGATTGGAGCGCAACAAATGAAAGCCTAACCACGATTGGTCGGGCTATAAATACTATCTTGGTTGTTGGGGGAGACGGGAAAAGATAACATTTTTTCAAACACTTGTCGAAACGTGGCTCATTGGCCAGTCTCGCTGATATACACACTTGGGAGCGTTAGTTCGAGACCACTAATTCAAATAAGCTTGATAAAGCGACAGTACGTTGAAGCTAGCTCACATTTTTGCTAAAATAAAAGCCTGGAACATAGGCAGAACGGAATTTGTGCCAGTTTGTGCCAGAATTCATTGCTAATCAACGTATCTGTGTTTATTTCCATGAAATTGTGGGACAGTGGTCTTGATGGTAGTGAGCAGCATCTGATCAGAGATTTGCTGAATCCAGAGTCGGACAGCATACTCCTTGGTCTTTTTAGCTATCAGTGAGGTGTCTCCTGAGCCCAGAGGAGAATTCGAGCAGAGGAGTCCTTTCCTGCCGCCATCACGCCAGATAAGCGAATTGGCCAGCTGAGCTCAACATTATGTCCCCTCATCTTGAAATAACTTTATAAAAATACTATTCAGAGGGGAATTTACTTGTCTTAAAATCAGGAACTGTGAACATCTCCAATAATAGTCCCTAAAGACAAACTATTGAAGTCATGATGACCAATACCAACAGAGCTTGAACAAAACAAAACCAGTATTACCTCATTTTACTACTACACAACTGACACACATAGAACATGTGTACTAATATATGTCACTACAATATTCATATTAAATACATTCTGTACATAACTTGTAATTTAAATTGATTGTGATTCCTGGTTCCCTTGTAGTTGAATCAGGACACATATTCCTTCATGCCAGTAATGAATACATATTGTTATTTGAACCGTTACGAGTGACTTCTTTAAGCTATTCTCATAGAGTGTTATATGTATGTGAGTGTCACAGTGTTGTTAAGAGTAGTGGATTAAATTAAATTGTTTATCTGTCTGTTGTTGTGACTTACACTTCACCATACACATACCCTAGACACAAAACGTAGTCACCACACTATTCCAGAATAATTCTGACTGAGATATATAGATATGTGGCAGCAAGTAAGGTTATATATATAATATACTACTCTTATTAGATATATATATACCTTCACAGCTGATCTCAGTCAGTACACTAAGTCCCTTATAAATATCTATAACATCCCACTTCACCACAAAGTTGATACCAGGAATATACCAATTACTGCATTCATTTCAAAAAAGAAGGCGGTGTTAATAATGATTAGTTGACTTCAGACTTTAAATAGATGAAATAAAGCTGTAAAGACTGTACAAACTGTGCTTTCTGTAACTTTCTTTTTTCCGCAGATAAGTTTACGACAATGATCTCAATCCTTTGATCTCTACGTGTTTTTAAAGGTATCCTGAGTAGGAATACGAAACCTTCTTCCAAGAATACTCCAAGATAAAGATCATAATGTCTTATCAGTATAGGATAACTTCAAAGACTTCGTTTGACGGCCACGGAAGACAGGAGACAATAACCAATTAAACTATCTTCCCATTTTTTTTTTTTTGCGGGTGATTTTTGTTCATTTTCTTCGTCGCTCAATGCGGTTTAATTGGTTTGATCCTTATTGTGGAAGGCGGCGCTGTAGCACGTGTAGGGTCCGACAGACTATGCATGTCAGGAATCTTCACAACAACAAAAATGAGCACACTTTATTGAAAACAGCGCAAGGTTCCAAGTCTGGCAGGGATCTCATTCCGCAGATAAAGTATGAGCCAATGTCTGGTTTGTTCTAAATCTCTTGGTTCTTTTAAAGGTTTTATAGAAAGGGATGGTGACCCATAAAACCATTCGCTGGTATCCTCGTCTCTCATTCATTCGCCTTCTGGAGAACGTGGGCCGGATGTGAGCGCTGCTCCCACTTGAGATACTAGAATGGCGCGTGCGCCGCGAGGAGAAAGGCAACCCGCGATGAAAATGTTCTGCTTCCTGCCCGTACTAGAAGAGACCTTATCCTCGGGCCATCGCTTATCCCCATCGAGGTGAAAAACAGGGGATATTGCACTGACATGAGTGGCTAATTTCGCACCAAATTTCAAGGCCTGCTCATTAAATGGCTTAAAACACTTAAGGGTCATATCATAATGCCCCATCCCTCATCTTGTCTGTGCTAGTTCTCTCCCGTCCTTGATCTTCTTAGATCATATTCTGCTGTAGCAATATCACAAGGGAGCGAAAAATGTGAAATAGGAAATGAAGCTAAGGGAGTGAAAACAATAAGGGGATGAAATGAGAAATATGTGAAACTAGAGCTAAGTGAGTGAAAACAACTGGGGAAGTAAATGAGAAATATGTAGAAATAGAGCTAAGTGAGAGTGAAAACAAGAAGGGCAGGAAGCTAGAAATAGAGCTGTGAGTGAAAACGAGAAGGGCAGGAAATTAAGACATAGAGCTAAGTAACTGAAAACAAGAAGGGCAGAAAGTTAAGGCAGAGCTAAGTCAGTGAAAACAACTAGGGCAGAAAGTTAGAAATATGTAGAAATAGAGCTAAGTGAGTGAAAACAACCAATGTGAGAAAGTGAACATTGTATAGAAGTAGAGCGAAAAAGATAATACAAATAATATAATCAATTCTCATAATCATTTTCCTGTTCTTTCTATTACACTTGACCGTACCAATTCATAGCTTCATAAGTTATCGTAGAGACAACTTTTATGCATATACTCTACTAGCAGCGTGCCTTCGACTATTAACCTACTCTCACCAACTGAATATCTATATAGGTAGAATTACCTGCAAGCTTTCCAAAAATAAATACATAAGAGAATATGGATCATTCCACATTATAGCTTAAATTAATATACGCTTTTATTTCAGTTTTACGTCTTTTTTTAAGTAATCACGCTTCTATTAAACATTATGCGAGTTTTGCTTTTAACCACTTTTATTTAACTTCACTTAAGCTTTATATATTTGTCGGGTTTCAAATTCTTCGGCGCTTAACATCTCAACGTGTTACTCATTGTAGAGGGTTGAAACTTTGCATGCGGCTCTCTTCTGTGGTATTCTTTAATCTATGAAGCTTTCACCTGCATTGACCTAGCTGATTTAATATAATATCTAAAACAGTGTAAAATATGATTGAAATAACTTAATTAAAGTGTGGGTTTTAAAGTTAAAGAAATGATTGTTGTTGTTCTTGTTGTTGTTGTTATTGATCCAGCGGCGTTTGGGCTCTCGCCATTCGGCCTAGTGTCGTGTAATGATATCTGCATGAAAGGAAATGATAAACTGGGAATATAGATTGTGTTTAGTATTTCACAGAGCGGACGTCGGAATGTGAATAGTAATGTGCGGATTAAGTAAATATGATTCTTCACACAACAAGGTCAGCGAGTATGTTTTGATCACAGCGCCAGCCAACTGACTTGTGAGCTTTGCATTAGGTGTAAAACGTATCAAAGAATATTTTATTCAAAGATGAATTTCACTGGACAGAAAACTAATTTGACGTAAGACTTAAAATCATAAAGCAAGTAAACGAAACGATAGTTTATAGTGACCCATTTTTATTCTTATAACAAAATGCACTAAAAAAAGGGGGTAAATAAATCTTTCATACATTCTACTACATTCAATAAAAGTGGATGGCTTCTTACCATTAATGAGTACAGTAGGGCTGAGCTTTTTGGCGGTCTACTAATACCGCGGTTTTCCAATATATACATGCTCATTACGTTGGGCGCATGTACTGCTCTTTCAGCGTTTTTCGGCGTAACCCGCTCGGCAGCTGAGTCCGAGAATGGCTTCGGGCGCCATTTTATTGTTGGTAATTCAGTCTGTTTACAGAATTTCTGTGCTCAGCGTCTCTCTGTATTCTGGCAATTTTCAAAACTTTCAAACTTTTAAATGTATTATATTATAGCATATGTAATATTGTTTTTATTAATTACAGTGGCATCTAAGTGTAGTAATGATCAAAAGAGGAGTCGGATGCTTCTTATACTCAATTCTGTACATTCATTTTACTTTAGTACAGTATTTTTTTTTTAGGCCTAGCTCTATTGCGCACTTAATCTGTGATAGTGTAAGCATGTTATGAGGATTTTTATATGTTTTTGCAAATTTAAAAAAAAGGCCATGTTCTGCTTTTCGGCGGGAGTCTGGAGCCCCACCCGGCCGTACGAGTGGGGCCCTACTGTAGTTCGCCACATTGTTCACAAATTTATATTTTTTGTCATGCTATAAAAATACAATCTCAAGACGTACGACACTCCGAGGCTGTTAGAAACCGCTTGATCAGAAAAATGTGACTTATCACATGCCCCCTGGACGCAGGTTTTCAATATGCTCATCCGCAAAATGCGGAGAATTTGTTTTGAACATCTTTCACGACCGTGCATGATCTCTGTGTCATTTTGAATGAGTAACTCGTTCCTTATCGCACTCTGTCTTTGTCCGTGTGATATATGTGAGTGAGTGTGTGCGTGTATGACGTGCCTTTTTGATGAGCACAACAATTCTCTTCATACGCAGCTCAACTATGTGTGTGATCCATTGTTGCCACGGATGAGAACTCAGTTCCTTTCCCCTCAGAATAATAACTAGAGCCCACCTCGTTTTGTTCCTTTCTGTTGTCACTCATGAACAACAGCGTCAAAGTTGTCGGAGAGACTCTAGCACGGGTAGCCCACCCAGGTTTTCGCAAACACGTATAGGCTCACAGTGGGTCGTTCAGTTGTAAAGCAACGTAGTATCGAGGACGGTGTCAGATTAAACCAGGGTTTCTTAGCCAAGGGTCCACGGAACTTTAGGGCTCCTCCAGAGGTCGCTAGGAGTTCCGCGAGAGACGGTAACTGACAAAAAAATAATAACCGCCGTTTTTAAAACTTTGTACACGAGCGATGTTAGCACTCCCAGTGGCGGACAGTGGCCGAGCAGCCCCGCGTGTCAATGCGCAACAGGACCGTGTTCACTCTTGCACATACTATATTTCCTTAGCATCCTGTAGAGTGAAAATTTGTGATAAGACCTTCTTGAATAAGATTGTTTTTTTTTTTTAAATCAATCTTTAAAAAAAAAAAAAAATTACAAAAAGAAAAACTGAAGTTTCTTCCACCTACACCACTGACTTGCATTAGAGTTAATATCCTGTGTGGGGGAGGTGGAACCACACAAAAATTGTAGACAAATAAGTTGATAAACAGATCGACAGAAAAAAAAAATCCTTCTCTGCTCCAAAGAGCATTGACAAATTTATTGGAGTATTATATTTACAACTTAATTGTCAGGCTAACGTTCCGTGAGTTGCAGATATTTATATCTTTAATATTTTTTATTTTTATTTTAAATATATTTATATTTAAGTTTTATGCAGGGGTTCACTGAGACTTGAACATTATTTCAAGAGTTCAAGGCTGGATTAAGCATTGATAAGCTGCCGATCGCTCCAAGCGAAAAGAAACTCACACAACAGGCAGAAGAAAGGAGAAAACGTCGAAAATGTTGGAAAATCAGGAAAATAAGCAGCTGAGGGATGTCACCTCAGGGGCGCATTCCCACAGTCAGTTATGACTGAAGGGGCTATTATTATAACACTTACGTAATGCATGAAAAGAGTTGGAAAATATAGAGAAGCGCCAGTAAGTACTTTCTTCTTTGGATGTAATTCATTCATTACCCATACATTACAAAGCAGAATAGACCTTCAAGAAATCTGTGCCAATTGCTCATTGTCCTGTGACATCTGCTCAAGATCTGTCCGTGCTTTCTGTTTCCTGTCTATTCCTAACTCTTGCTCTCTTCTCCGTTTGTTTTTCGGTCTCTTTCTATCTCGCTTGTGCGTCCGATTGACAGAATGGCTAGATCGCTGGTCTCTCGCGGCAAGGGTGTCGGTTCGATTCACGGTATCGACACGCTCCAGTCTACCGAGCTGTAAATGAGTACCTAACTTTACTTCTGAGTCAGGGAAGGAATAGGCAGCGAGGAAGGTAACTGATCACCAGATCTCTCGATCACTAGTATAGTGATGTCTATAACACTTCGCTCCCCTACGGCAGTGTCTGATACGGGACTACCTTTACCTTTTTTTTAACCTCTATGTCTTCTACCCGGGTATTCCAGAACAAATATTACCTTGCAATGTTATCAACACGTTTTATTAGTGTGTGTCCTATCCAACGCCAACGTCTTTGTCTCATCTCCTGTTCCAGTGGCACTTGTCTGGTTCTTGTCATTAGTTCCACTTCCGTGATCTTATCCTACGACTTTAATCCTTCTATTCTAGGCAAGCATTCATTTATGAAAGTCTGTGACTTTTTGTTGTTTTTGTTGTTCTCCTTGTTACAGGACCAACCAACAGGACTGACTTGACATTTGAGTTGAAGATTCTGCCTTTTGTGTTAGCGTACCTTTACATGACCAGGACAGCAGATCCACGCAAGTTCCTAAAGATTCAAGGCTTCTATGGAGCTTTTCAATTCATGCTGGAGCCATCCACTTGGGATCTTCTTCTCGAAGCATGGACTGTGAACGCATTGAATGTAATGCTTTTGGTGAATGCACGTTGCTCACGTGTCAGCGTGCACCTGTTAATCTTCTCATACACTATGCGTTATGTGACAATAGTAACAGAAATAGACAACACATACAGGTCAAACTATCACAAATGCGATACAATGCTTCCGAGTTTAAAATAGCAAAAATGTTAAACGTAAACTTTAATTAATTATTATTCTTTATTCTCTTATTTCCCGACAGAGCAAAGAACCACAAAACGTTGCTACTGAACGCTGCACAGCCACTATGAAGGCGACAAACCGTGAAATCGGTCAATCAGCCGGTGATTATAGTATTTGTCGTGGACTCCTGCTGGCTGTCAGATTTGTTTAGGCTCCTTTCAGTTTTGACGTGTTCTTTCCTCTGTGCTCAATCAGAATCACTCTGGTCTACGCGGACGCGCGCGCAAATAGTCGTGAGTGGTAAGAACAGTCTCCTCATAGAAACTGCTAGAAAGTCTTGTACATATGAAAATCTCAAAGTGCAGAAAGATTAGAGTGTAAAATGTAAGAAAAAAATGTAAATAGCAGTTTTACTTAGTTACAAAGTAACTAGTTGTGACAAATACAGGAAGTTCTCGTCAGGGAATAATATCATGAAAATTCAACCTATTTTTCTTAGTTAATAAATAAAAAAAATGCCCACCAACTTGCAATATTTACATGGTGCATTTTTTGAAAATTACGGAAAAGCCGCCCATTACGGTGTGAAAACTAACTGCACGACCATTGACAGGATGCGCATTTCTTCTCATCTCTTCATGGCGGGTGTTTAAGAAATGTTTATGCCCTTTTTTTCGGTGACAAATTTTTTGAATTTTTCCCATTTAAATTAAACGGAGTTCGTCGCGCGATGCATCTTCATCTTATTTAGCCACAGAAGCATTATTACTCAATATAGGTAAAGCTTCTACGGTTTCGTGCCGCTCATTACGTGCCACTGATTTACTTCTGAAGGAAGGAATGAAATGACCATAGGAGAATTAGTGCCGACATCAGGACATGCAGCAAAAAGAGCGCAACATAATTACCCCCCCCCCCCCCCCCTTTCCTCCTTCCGCGCTTAGTTTTGGCGGGTTACTTGTTTGTTCCAAAAAACTTTTTTGGGGAAAGTACTTCAGTAAAGAAGACGGCTGTTTTGTTTACCTACCGGGGGGGGGGGGGGGGGGGGGGGAGGGGGGAGGGAAAGGGGTCTCTGATGAGGCAAAGACACAACAGCACAACTGCTAGCTCAAGCATGTCGTATCAGCGACAAGTGGGAGGTTGTACATGAGGCTGGCAACCTCATCATGTACAACAAATAGCTACACAACGCACTGCTACACTGCTACACTGCTACACTGGTATGTGTGAATGTGTGGGGACCAACTGTAATGGTGGCTTCCTGCCCTATAAGGAACGAGAAGGAAAATAATAATGTATGAAACCAGAGGCGTCCTTAAAGTACTTGGCACCCCGGGGCAGATGTTACCCATGACACCCCCTGCCCCAGTAAAGAAATACACTTGTAAGTAACATTTTAACAGTAAGCACTATATTAATAGTGTTCGATGTCAGCCCCTTCCTGGCTGTCACCAGGGGCGGTCCGCCCCCTCGCACCCTCCTTAGTACGCCACTGTATGGAGCTGTCCTGTTTGGTTCCTGGGTATCCGAGGGAACACCTCTCCCCCAGACCTCTCCCCCAGACACGTAAATGCCGACTAAGGTGAAGTTTCGCACGTAGTTGGTAACGTAACCATGTAAAAGAAATTGCTACAGAAACCACCTACTACAAAAGCACTATAGTGCTTTGGTGTCTGCTTCCTTCTAGGGGACCAGTTGTAGTAGTGATCCCGTGCTCCATACGGAGCAAAAAAGGGAAGGTCACTTGAAAGATCTTCGGAGGATTTTGTCTGTTTGAAATCTCCGTACCTTCAGCCAGAGCACCGAGAGGCAGAGTGGCTAGAGCGCTTCTTTCTGGAGTCAAGGTTACAGGGTTCGAAACCAGGCAAAGTAACGCTACAATATACTCGTACCTAGCTGTAACCTGACTTAGCTCTTGAGTTAAGGAAGGCAAAGGCAGCTAGAAAGCTAACCTATCACCTCATGAAGCTGAAACCTACTTTAGATGAAGTCTGTAACACTTCACTCATCTACGACAGTACCTCGTATGGGGCTATCCTTACCTGTTACCTTTGACCAAAAATCTGGAGATGGGACTAAAATGTGACCTTGAGTGTGAATTCACCCACTATTAACTACAATAATCTTACTTTTTTTTTTAAAATTAATAAAATCATTCTCTTGTTACCCGATTTGTCTTGCACAGCGAGCATGAATGGCAGAGACGTGCCATCCAAGGCGAGGCATGGGGGAATGGAGGAAGACAGGATTAAAACAGGCATAGAGCTAATACATTTGCTCGGAAGATTACACCCTGGGTGTCGTTTACTTGTTTGAATGTTCCTGTCTCCCAAATACGCTTAACCTGAGAGAGAATTTATCCATTCTGAAAACGCCAGACATAATAAGTCGCATAACCCACATTCTTTTATGACTTATGTTCACCGTTATCCAAGCAAAATAAAATATAACTTTTAAAGTCTTCGAATGTGTAGTGGAAAAAAAAAACATTTTATTTTAGTTTTTTCTCACCCCTTTTAATTTCTATTGTTGGGAGGGATGGACGCATGAGAGGATGCATCCGGCGTGTGTACAACTAGCGCGCAACAGGAACAATTAGCATTTATACCCTTCGACATTTGCTGAGGGAGAATGAGCACCTATGGGTTTGCCCGGAGCAGAGATGTCAATTCTGATTAACAATAAAACACGGACTGCTACTTAGAATACAGCTGTGGCACTAATACGTGGAGGTGAAGGTTGTCCGCAAATTCGCTTTTAATTCTTTAATTCGAAATAAAATACATTCTCATCAAGATGGTTTCAAAGACATTATTTTCATCAAATTACCGGTAAAAGAGGCAACATCATAGTTTGGCTTCAGGACTGATACACGCGTGGAGTTAATAACCAGATGATAAACAGCTCCTTCCGTTTTCATTATGCTGGCTATCCTCTATGACCACCAGCTCCATGACACTGTCAATCAGCTGATTGCTAACAAGCTTCAGTGCATCTAAACTTTACGTTTACGACAGCTGTTTGAGCAAACATGTTTTCTACATGTATCCTAAAATTATACAAACCTGTTTTTTACATGTTTCCTAAAATTCACAAACCGGTTTTCTACATGTTTTCTAACAATCACAAACTTAACAACCCTGGCAGAGCCATTGACTCGGCCTGTGCCCGTCTCACTGTATACATTTATAATTTCGTCAATAGCATCTTAAAACCTATCGTCGAGAATCTTATCTACTTTTTAATAGACAATACTCGAGCTTTGAACCCCATCTCCTCGACTTTTTCCACAGGGGCCAAATCAAAGTATTTGGTATCGCGGGCGGATCTTTACTTTAGCATCAACCATAAGTAAACAGACAAAAACATAAATTATGCTTGCAAGTGGAATTTAAACTGTATTGTACTGTCAAAATAGTGTCCGATGGTACCCCCTAACCACGCATTAGTACGCCACTGTTCTTCGTAGTAGACTGTATCGTGAACATGTTCTCTCCGCTCTTCTACAATGCGTCCATACCCTGCAGCCTTCGATTGCTGACATCTCCGTATAGCTTGTCCTGGGCTGGTACTGTGTCACAGGATGTTCTTGGGGCGACCTCTTCTCGATCTCTTTTTCACTGTGGCAGTAATCAGTGACATTGTTGTACTGATTAATTACGTGCTTTTCCCGGGTCGACACCTCTTTCCTCTCTGCTATGTAGCAGATGTTTTGTATTTTCATTCTTACACTCCTTTTAGTAATAATTCATCTTGTCTGTTTACCTGCTCATCCCAGCTGAGAAAGTAGACAGGTTATGCACTATTGAAACGGCAGTCATGTTGGTAAATTCTTGTGTACCAAACCTTGGCCGCGACCGATTAACACTAAATCAAAATTTTCCATGTCGGAAATAATTTTAATTCCCCCCCCCCCCCCCCCCCCCCCCCCACGACACGCATGTTTGAAAACAATTGGCGCTTTTGATTAGCATCGTAACAAGCAAATGCGGGGCAGACTTGCAATATAATCTGTCAATTTTTGCAAGTCTATTTCACTGTGAGAAATTTCTTGCCAAAAGACGACACCAGAAGTTAGAATTCAGAATTTCATTTATCAGGCAGGACTTTTATTGGGGTATTTTGGAAGGACTTACACAGCCCAGGAGAAACTCTACCATTTTAATAAGGAACCGGAATCTCAGGAAACTGAAACACACGGAGTCATAGAAGGAATTATCTTATAAAAGTAACGACCCAAGGAACACGTGTAAAAAGGCATCTGCTAGTGCCTTAACTTTATTCATCTGAGCAAAACGTATGTGAGCCAGGATTGGCGTAAGTTGTGCATATTATATTTTATATTTTTCATTACTAACATGTGAACTAATATGAATATATTGTCATGTGAATATTACAAAGTTAAAATCGCTAGTGGATGTCCAAGTAATTTGAGGCTGGCAACCTCAGTGTCGCAAAATTGGTTTCAAGTCATTGCAAACGTTTTCAGTTAGATTTATAAACCCATCTACGATCGAGTGACCGCTTTCAAAATGGCGGCGTATCAGCGAAATGTGTATCGGACAGAGGAAATCGCCATCGATAAATAAAAACGAAGGGAATCCGTATGAAAAGGATTTTACATTTCAGTACAGGGAAGGATGGGGTATAACTGCATATAAGATGGAACGGTAGGAAGTTCTCATTTACGGAGATATATGCGTATTTCGGCTGCCCACAGTTACGCTAAAAGCATGTAAACCCACTTCTGTTCTAAATATTAAAATCAACAAATAACAGTTTGGGAATTTACATGGATAGGAAGATAGAGTTTTATCAGCTGTATAAAACTAGATAAGAGGGGACAATATGGATATTATATATGCCGAGAATGATAAAGGCAAAATTTCAGTCGACGCATAGATCGGCCGAAATCACTGTTCGGGAAGGATTTTTCGGGTTAGGTTTAGGCTGTGACGTCGGTACTCTCCGATACGTCCGCGCTTTGCGTATAAGTAGCGGATCGGTAAACTGAGAGAGATACACAACGAAAGAGGTTTGAGCCAGACTGGAGACAGAGGTTCGCCACTATCCATGAATTGTGAGCGGATCGCCAGAAGCATTTTAAAGTCCAGTATCTGAAGTCTGAGGGTAAGCGAAATTATGATAACTACCGTGTATAATATTTGTTATTTCAGGTTCATATAGAATTCACAAAATGTGCCTGTATAATAGTCATTGATAATATGTATTGTATTTTTAATATGATCTAACATGTACATTGTGGATGATTGTTGCTTGTACAAAAATTAATCACAAATAGCCCCACAGCCTAATGAAGATATATTTATCATATTGCTTTATCGCTTACGAAGATAAAGGCAGTCCCATGGCAGAGATTGTCATAGGGAAATGAAGTGTTAGAAACTTCATCATGGAAGATCCCAGTTACGAGGCTAAGGTGACTAGTCCCCTTCCTCGCTGCCTTTGCCTTCCCTAGTTCGAGCGCACAACTTTGTACCCATTTACAGCTGGTAAACTGGAGTGTTCTATAGCCAGTTTCAGTAGAAAGCAACCTGATCACGTGGTCACTCACTTTCTTTATTTATGTATTACTTTTGTGTAGATGCTAAGATAGCATCAGATTTGAATTTGTACTTGATATGATTTGGAAGGATCAAGTTATAGAATATGAAGGGATGATGTTTATTACTGATATGTTAATATTAATTCTGTATCATTGAAATGATGTTACTTGCTATGACTGTATAACTCTGACACCTGATGACTGACTTGTCTGACTTATGTGCTAGTCAGTTATACTTAATTGAAATGTTAATATTAATGCTATATCACTGAAATGATGTCCTTACTTACTATGATTGTATAACGGTGACATCTGATGACTGACTGGTCTGACATCTGTGCTAGTCAGCTACAAGTCTAGCCAGATACTAGCCAAGGCTGATATGTTGCAGGTTCCATGAAATAACTCAAACCAGACTGTCCAGTATCAGAAGCCGGTGTAGTTCATCCGAGGCAATCCCACCAAAGTGCAGGACCCCAAAGAGTGAACTTCAACTGGTCATTGGCATCCCTACTGTTGGGCCTACCAAGTCTGATATCAGCAAAGGACAGTTTCAGCAGTATCAAGTTGGAAAGATAAGTGTCCTGTTTGACACTGACCACCTATACATGTGAAACAGCCAATAGTTCAAAACAATAATTAACCATACAGAAACTCAGTCAACTGATGACAGTTATCCTTAAATTCAAAGGACTAATAACAGTGATTTCAGTAACTTTATTATTTAAGATCTTGAAGTCTAAACAGACAATAATAGTAATTGTGTGAATATTTTTATATATATGTGTATACTCTTTTCCAACTAGTAGAAATAGAATATTAGTGTAATTATTAAACTATTTTAACTGTACCTGAGGATTTATTCACTTCTTCCATTTGTGGCTTCAGTGAATGTTCATTTTATTATCCCCTAGAATATAAGTAATCATAAGATAGTCATAGGGAGGAGACACCTTAAATCCTGGTACTACTTCTTACCAACTGGACCAGGGTTTTTACAGTCTGACTATTTTTATGATAACAATACACCAGTGCTTATTTCTAAGACTGGGGTATTACTTGTAAGGTCAGAACTCTTTACTGGCATACTCTTACATAATATATACTTTTAAATAACCTCCCGCTACAGTGGGGGCTCGTCTGCGGGATATATCTTTGATATTCCTGAGCCAACTTTCTATTTCTGCTGTGTAGAAATTTTGTTTTGTAAATTTTTTGGAAAGAGTAACATAGTAGGAAATAATTATATTTTTAGGAGTACCATTGAGTACAGATAAAGAAAGCTGTTTCATATATGGTGAAGTCAGTTTAATTAACTTTAATTTTAACTAAGTTAATTATATTGTAGTAAATTAGTTTGAGTAAGATCACTTGCCCTACTAGACTACAGATACATCATGGCTGACTTGGTCAAATTTAGGTCTGCTACACTGCAGGTGGGAAAAGAGCTTGGCATGGATGGTGACGCTCTGATCCGGTATGTCACGACGGAATGTGAAAAGTACACCGAGAGAGAAGCAAAGCAATTAGAAGCAGAGAGAGAAGCCAAGAAATTAGAAGCAGAGAGAGAAGCCAAGAAATTAGAATTGGAAGCAGAAAGAGAAGCCAAGAAATTGGAAGCAGAGAGAGAAGCCAAGAAGTTAGAATTAGAAGCAGAGAGAGAAGCCAAGAAATTAGAATTAGAAGCGGAGAGAGAAGCCAAGAAATTAGAAGCTGAGAGAGAAGAAAGGAGGTTACAAGCAGAGAGAGACCATGAGCTGAAAATGAGACAGCTTGATCTTGAACTTCAGGCTGGGACTATCACCCATGGTAATAGCTCACCTCATTCTGCGAATAGCTCTTTTCAGAACACAGCAAATGGGGCCATGAACTTCCACCTAGATCCATTTGTTGAAAAGGAGGACGCAATTGAGTCGTACCTGGATAGGTATGAAAGGCTAGCCTCTACATATGGACTGGAAAAGGAAAAATGGAGTCTAAAGTTATCCCAGGGATTGAGAGGTATTGCATATGATGTGTTTCTGAAACTCCCCAAAGAAGATCAGGAAAATTATGAAATACTAAAGCAAGCCTTACTGATCCGGTATGAAAAGAACTCTGAGGCATATAGGAAGAAATTTAGAACTTCTAAACCTCTACCTGGAGAAACATATAACCAGTTCTCAGCTAGGCTAGAAACGTATTTGTTGAAATGGAGTAGTTTAGGTAAGTATCAGAAAACCTACGAGGATCTGAAAGAAATGGTTATGTTAGAGCAAGTGAAAGATTCCATGTCTCAAGAAATGAGGAAATTCCTTATGGAACAAGGAGCAGAGAGGCTGGAAGACATTTTGAAATGTGCAGAGAGATACCAAGCAGCTCAAGCTGAATTGGTAGGAACAAAAAGGAAGCAGGTAGAAGGATATAAGCCACCACCGCAGAATACCCATTTTGACCAGATGGATCAACCATACAGATACAAGCAAAGATTTGATAATAAGGACAAGAACCCTCAGACTCAGGAAAATAAACCCTACAAACAGGGAGATAAGTGGTGCAAATTTTGTAAGATGAGCAACCACAACACTGATGAATGTGGGAGGAAAAAACCCCTTCATCATGCTGCATGTCTACAGGTGAGGACTTCTGTTAGGAAGGAACTGACTGTGAGTCAGAATAGCCTCCATCACCCACCTACACAGGAGATAGTGACTGTGAATGGCAAACCAGTCACAGGAATGTATGACACAGGTTTGTCCTATGACGCAGTCGTGTGTGCATCTCTGGTGTGCCCTGAACAAATCACCACAGAAACAGTAGACATTCAAGGGCCACTAAAAGGAACATCACCCCTTACTTTACCCATAGCAAAGATTCATGTCAGTTGTCGCTATGTGGAAGGGGAGATAAATGCAGCTGTGATAGATGATCCCTTTTACCCCCTAATGTTGGGGCGTAAATATGTTTTCTTGGGAGACCCTGTAAAACCTATGGTTATGGCAGAAACCCAGACCAGGTCTGACTCCAGGAACATAGAGAGGGACACCAACTTAAAATTTCATTCGACTGAAATGAAACGGGCTCAAGAAGCAGACAGCACATTGAAGCCTTGTTTTGGAAAATTGTCAAAAACTCATAACGCTCCAAGGAAAGGACATTTCTATATGGAACATGGACTCTTGTACAGGAAAGCTGGCAGAGGGACGAAAAGTCATGGTCAAATTATTGTGCCATCCACCTATAGAAATAAGGTTATGGGCTGGGGACACATATCAACTTTGAGTGAACACCTGGGTAATGGTGCCACAAAACAAAGAATAGCCACCCAGTTCTACTGGCCAGGTATTACGGAAGACATAAATCAGTATGTAAATTCCTGTCCAGAGTGCACCTATGTAGATTCAGAAAGTCGACGGAAGAGTCTTCATCAAAAATCTACAAGCAAACCAGCAATCAGGGGTACTCCCGAGATTTGCACGGGAGGGGAAAGGAAACATCCCACACAGGTTCAATTGCAGTCTGAACCCCATGCGCTGGAAAAAAGGAACAAATCATGTAGCGAAAATAAAAAACCTACGGATTTGCGAGGGAAAACCACATCCAACTATCATCGAAAAGAGGGCGGTAAACTTCATGGGAAACCTACCGACCCCGTTTCACCAGCAGTAAGAGCCTGGATGAAAAGCCGAACAGGAAGGAGAGAGATAGTAAAGGATGAATATATTCTGGGAAAACAATGTGGGCGCAGATTTTCTCAGTCGCCATCCCACAGAGCTTGAGGAGGATAGAAGGAAGGAAAACGAACCTCGGAATGGTCGATTTGCAATTGTCTTGTACCCAATAGTTAAGCTAGATATCATCCAGCTTAAAATATGGGGGAGCTATGTCGCAAAATTGGTTTCAAGTCATTGCAAACGTTTTCAGTTAGATTTATAAACCCATCTACGATCGAGTGACCGCTTTCAAAATGGCGGCGTATCAGCGAAATGTGTATCGGACAGAGGAAATCGCCATCGATAAATAAAAACGAAGGGAATCCGTATGAAAAGATTTTACATTTCAGTACAGGGAAGGATGGGGTATAACTGCATATAAGATGGAACGGTAGGAAGTTCTCATTTACGGAGATATATGCGTATTTCGGCTGCCCACAGTTACGCTAAAGGCATGTAAACCCACTTCTGTTCTAAATATTAAAATCAACAAATAACAGTTTGGGAATTTACATGGATAGGAAGATAGAGTTTTATCAGCTGTATAAAACTAGATAAGAGGGGACAATATGGATATTATATATGCCGAGAATGATAAAGGCAAAATTTCAGTCGACGCACAGATCGGCCGAAATCACTGTTCGGGAAGGATTTTTCGGGTTAGGTTTAGGCTGTGACGTCGGTACTCTCCGATACGTCCGCGCTTTGCGTATAAGTAGCGGATCGGTAAACTGAGAGAGATACACAACGAAAGAGGTTTGAGCCAGACTGGAGACAGAGGTTCGCCACTATCCATGAATTGTGAGCGGATCGCCAGAAACATTTTAAAGTCCAGTATCTGAAGTCTGAGGGTAAGCGAAATTATGATAACTACCGTGTATAATATTTGTTATTTCAGGTTCATATAGAATTCACAAAATGTGCCTGTATAATAGTCATTGATAATATGTATTGTATTTTTAATATGATCTAACATGTACATTGTGGATGATTGTTGCTTGTACAAAAATTAATCACAAATAGCCCCACAGCCTAATGAAGATATATTTATCATATTGCTTTATCGCTTACGAAGATAAAGGCAGTCCCATGGCAGAGATTGTCATAGGGAAATGAAGTGTTAGAAACTTCATCATGGAAGATCCCAGTTACGAGGCTAAGGTGACTAGTCCCCTTCCTCGCTGCCTTTGCCTTCCCTAGTTCGAGCGCACAACTTTGTACCCATTTACAGCTGGTAAACTGGAGTGTTCTATAGCCAGTTTCAGTAGAAAGCAACCTGATCACGTGGTCACTCACTTTCTTTATTTATGTATTACTTTTGTGTAGATGCTAAGATAGCATCAGATTTGAATTTGTACTTGATATGATTTGGAAGGATCAAGTTATAGAATATGAAGGGATGTATAGGAGCGGATTAAACCAGATGATGTTTATTACTGATATGTTAATGTTAATTCTGTATCATTGAAATGATGTTACTTGCTATGACTGTATAACTCTGACACCTGATGACTGACTTGTCTGACTTATGTGCTAGTCAGTTATACTTAATTGAAATGTTAATATTAATGCTATATCACTGAAATGATGTCCTTACTTACTATGATTGTATAACGGTGACATCTGATGACTGACTGGTCTGACATCTGTGCTAGTCAGCTACAAGTCTAGCCAGATACTAGCCAAGGCTGATATGTTGCAGGTTCCATGAAATAACTCAAACCAGACTGTCCAGTATCAGAAGCCGGTGTAGTTCATCCGAGGCAATCCCACCAAAGTGCAGGACCCCAAAGAGTGAACTTCAACTGGTCATTGGCATCCCTACTGTTGGGCCTACCAAGTCTGATATCAGCAAAGGACAGTTTCAGCAGTATCAAGTTGGAAAGATAAGTGTCCTGTTTGACACTGACCACCTATACATGTGAAACAGCCAATAGTTCAAAACAATAATTAACCATACAGAAACTCAGTCAACTGATGACAGTTATCCTTAAATTCAAAGGACTAATAACAGTGATTTCAGTAACTTTATTATTTAAGATCTTGAAGTCTAAACAGACAATAATAGTAATTGTGTGAATATTTTTATATATATGTGTATACTCTTTTCCAACTAGTAGAAATAGAATATTAGTGTAATTATTAAACTATTTTAACTGTACCTGAGGATTTATTCACTTCTTCCATTTGTGGTTTCAGTGAATGTTCATTTTATTATCCCCTAGAATATAAGTAATCATCAGATAGTCATAGGGAGGAGACACCTTAAATCCTGGTACTACTTCTTACCAACTGGACCAGGGTTTTTACAGTCTGACTATTTTTATGATAACAATACACCAGTGCTTATTTCTAAGACTGGGGTATTACTTGTAAGGTCAGAACTCTTTACTGGCATACTCTTACATAATATATACTTTTAAATAACCTCCCGCTACACTCAGCATATAGAATGATGATTTCATGAACCACCACTGCAAGGGCTGGTGACTGCTTCATCGCTAGTTTCTTAAAGAGAACTAAAAGCGTAAAGAGTCCCAAGTTCCATATGGAGCAAAGAGGGAAAGATGAAAGAAATGATGTACATTCTAAGTATAATATTTACATTTTCAAACCAGTGTAAATGTCTATGTCAACATATTCACTTTAAAATTAATGAAAGTTTCAAACTGCTCAACAAGTGTAGATATAAATGAAAACATATTGAATTTATATTGTGAACACTTTTCAATCAGTGGGGATGTAAAAGTAAACATATTCTATCTGTACTTTTAACCTTTTCATTTAAATGTAAAATAAAGATAAAGCTATTCAATTTAAATGTAAAGAAAGTTTTCTCTCGAGAGAGAAAGTTTAACTTTCATCGAGGGTAAATTCTGAGGTAGATGGGATGGTGGAATAGAGAGAAGGGGACCTATAACTATGGGTTGGAAAGCACATTACTCAGGAGAGCGTTTTGTTTCTATTCTTTTACCATAGTTGTTGGTGGTAATAGTGAGGGTAGTAATCTCTGGAACAAAGTGAGGGTATAAGTGGACTGACGTAGAACTAGTAACCATCATCAGAGGATCTTAGAAACGCGGGACCAGCTTGGCAGTTACTGCTTAATCTTACTTGGAACGTGCTGCGCCTTTAATCTTGACCAGAGACGCAAGAAGTCCAGTGATCTATCTGCACAGAACCAAACCATCAGCGGGAGCAGAACCTACCATTAGCAGATAAGTGAAACATATAAGCTGCCACGTGAACTCCTGTTAAAATTAACCTCCCATCACAACAGTGATGATCAACTTTTTTTTAATAACTTATTATTCATTTCTTTTAAACCTTAACAAAACCTAAATGATTATTAAATATGTTATTTGTAACTATACAAATTTAACTTCCATTTAATCATTTTAAATGTACTGCATGTTTGTCTCAGTCAATTTACTAAATACACTCTAAACAGAGATATACCTTAATAATAAGAATTCCACTGAGTAAATCAGGGTGGGGGCTTGACGAGCTGAAATTAATAATTGCTTAAATCTTCATAAAAGGTGACGAACCGATATAAAGTTAACGATTGCCTTGCCAATGCAGCATTGTTCTTGACTTCGGAAATATCTTACGAAAACTCCCTTGAGATAGAAGAATCATTATCCTTCTATCTACCACTCTGCCAAGAGTAATCTTGTCCAAAGGTAGACACCTTTGAAAGCTCATATTATATACTCTTGAGTTTTGGCCACTGTTGGACCACTACTGCAAAGTAGGGGAGGCCATCCGTGACAAACTGGTGACGGCCATACGCGCATCCCTCTGCTCCCCGTCGGTTGAATTGTAGCAGGTAGTGAGCAGTCACATTATCAGTAACACAGGACACTCATCAGTAGGCCTCTACCTATGCTAACTTTTGTGTGCACCCTTGGAACTGCTTTGCTTTGGCTTTACTTATTTGTCTCATACCTTAATCCTGATGGCAGTTTTACAGTACTAATTACAAATAACGCCGCGTCTAATTTACGGGGGTCTATGATGAGTCTCTGGTGACTGCTGCTCCCTCGGGCATGTCATAGAAGGTTTAATATGAGTGTGCATGAGGCTGGCAAACTCATCACCTAATCAAATTGGTACAGAAACCACCACAGCAAGAGTATGTGAATGTTTGGTTGGAGGATGATCCCCTTACAAGACTCCGGCACCAAGCATCTACAGTGGTAGCTCCATGCTTCATAAGGGGCGCAATAGAAAGTGATGGTGATAATGACTTACAAAAATAACGACATGCTCCCTTTAAAGAAGATCGTTTACACGGCCTTGACAGGCATGTCGTAACAGGTGACTAAAATAGAGATGTGCATAGGGATGCTCTCGTCATCATCATTCAAAACGTGTTGCTACAGAAACCACACCAGGAAGGGCGCACGAATGCATTGATGCAAGTTTTTTTTTTTTAACTGGGGGGCGTGGCTGCAGTGGAGACTATGATCCATGGGGAGCGACAAGAGAGCAAGAACTAACGACGGCGTTCTGAAGACACTCGTCTGTTGTGTGGCTCGTGAGTGACGATAGTGAAAGTCTCAATTTATTTTTGCGGAAACACACACACACGCACACACACACAGATATATATATATATATATATATATATATATATATATATATATATATATATATATATATATATATATATATATATATATATATATATATATATATATATATATATATATATATATATATAAAACATGTTTTTTAACTTTAAACTAGTGGCTTGAAAAAAAGCATGACAAAATTCTAACAGTGTTCATTAATACAAAATTCTAGTGATAACAACCTTTTCTGAGCAAACAGAGCAGCAATGTGGCAAGTTTTAGCTTGATTAACAGGTGTACAAAATTACGCAGGAAATTATTTTCTTCCTTTCCAAAACGAATCTGCTAAGGCTTTCTCGTGATCAGGGGTAACAACATTCCACCCCTGCCCATCTTTTTTTTCCCAGCCAAACAGATTGGTTCGCGGTATCCTACCCGCAAGCGCTGAGAGTTTTACGGTCTGAAATGCTTGAAAAATTTGCCTACAAAATTATTGCCGGATTGGGATATAATTGCAGCATAGCATGGTCCATGTGACAGGGTTGGATGTGAATGGTTCACATTTCTAGGCGCGAGGTAAAAGCAGTGCACGCCGGGAACACCAAGAAAGCAACACGTAGTGCGATTTGAAAAGGGATCTGCATTCAAAGCCATTTCAATTACTCTTTGAAGAGAAATTATGTTTCACACCACACCACGATTAGATTGCACTTACACGCAGTGTGCAAATGTACCTTGACTCTTTTCTTCCCGAGAGATGTGCGGTTTTTCTGTGTAATGGTCACATTCTATTTGTGCTATGAGTACGCGCATGGAATTTCTAATTTAAACTTTTTCGAGTTTTATAGAATTATTTATCCTTTTATGAGTGTGGTTAGCGCGCTTGATCTTCGAGGCAAAGTTACCTGGTAGCGTCATGTTCTGGTCTGCCAAGCTATCAATGGTTATCTGACTCTTCCCTTAAGTTAGGGAAGTCAAAAATAACAAGGAAGGGAATCAATTAATTCACCTCATAAAGCCGATGCCTAGTATAGGGAAGTCTCTAATGCTTCACTTCTTATGGTACTACCTTTTATTTATTTTTTTAAAATTTAATGGTATCGTTTTATCAGAGGTGTTTGTGAACTGTGTTCAGACCAGGAAAAAAGTCTTACTGGTATTAACAATCAAAAGTCAGTAACATTCACTCAGATGCACTTTTGTGATAAATGTTATACTTTCTTTGATGCGTCCTCGTTATCTGTCCGGTACATGACATTACGAAAGGACGTCAACGATATACTAGACATCATCTGCTTTTTCTTTGATCCTTAGCCATCAGCTGTCAAAGCAGTCAGTGACCATCACGCCGATTGACGTCTTGTAGGACAGCAACAAACTGATTCCACTTTGCTCGGTCGGCGGCCATACTTCGCATAGGGCCCCAGCCCTGGTTCATTCTTTGCATCTTTGCCTCGACAGTTCTCCGCCAGGTTGTTTTTGGTCGGGCTCTCTTTCGCTTTCCTTCACGGGGCCCATAGCATAGCTGTTCTTGTGATGGCATCGGGGTCTCTTATGAGGATGTGATCAACCCAACTCCAGCGTCTGCCAGCTATGATGGTGTACATGTCCTCCTGGCTATCATGGTGTACATGTCCTCTTGGTTGCTCCGAGTAAGCAGTTCTTGGTTGGTGATAGTATTCGGCCAAAAGAACTCGGAGAATTTTCCTTAGGCAGATTGTGTGGAAAGAGGTGACATTTTTTTTCGACGAAGGGGTCCATTGCCATCACCGGACAATGCTCTATATGATTTTGCTACTCGCTGACCTGCCCCCTCTTTCGTTATTATAGTTCCAGAGTGGTAGTCACGTCTCCGCCACATTGTAGGTGTCATTGTTAAAAATAAAGACATCCATAGCGATCTACTCAATGATTATCTTATCTGAAAGAGCTTTCAGACGATAATTTTGTTTTTAAAACTGGTGTCACCGGGGGAAAAAAAGGGGGGGGGGGGGAGGAGGAGGAGGGGAAATATGTTTTAACACTAAATCAATTCCCAATCTTTTTTGTTATTGTTGTCATTGGCGATATACAAAGAGCTGATAGGCAAAGCGTTTGTTCTTGTTTTTTTTTTGTTATTTAATTTCAAGGCACGTTGGTTTTTAAACTGAACTTGGGGGTCGAATTGATTAGGATTCCTAAGCCTAACCCTAACCATAACCCCCTATCACTGCGTCTCTGGGTTCTTTTTTGTGGTCGTATCGAATAGTAGAGGCCCACTATTGTTCATTTCAATCGAAAGTGGATGTAAATTTATGTCAGTCCATTATAGCTAAATCTTGCAAATATTTTACTATGAACTTTGCGCAATATTTTAAAAGGTCAAGGTAGTCCCATAACAGATACTGCCTTAGGGAAGTGAAGTGTTAGAGACTTCGAAATTCTAAGTCCGACTTCGTTTAAAAATGAGGTATGGGTGACCAGTTTACGTCCTCGCTACCTTTTGCCTTCCCTTACTCCTAGCAAAATCAGGTACCAATTTACAGTTGGGTAGACTGTAGCTTTCGATCCCGGAGCCCAGTAACTTCGCCGCGTGAGGAAAACGTCTTAATCGCTTATCCAATCAGACGGCACTATCAACAGTTTACCTTACAACACTATATTGTTTTCGAGACTGCAAATATGGTGACTGTAGAGCTAAGATATAAAGATAGTTGTGATTTCTAATAAAGTTAGTATGTATTATTACATAATGTAGTCATGATAAGTCGCATGGACGCAGGCAGAGTCGGCATTAGAATATGCGGCGTCCAGAACGAGTGGTTTGACATGTGCCCAATAGGACCAGACAATAGTTTAATATGTAATATTTCGTATAGCCGGAAAGAAAAGACAAATTTACTATTTGTATATCAAATAATTGCAAAGTGCTTCAGCAATTAGCTTTTCTAGATCTAGGAAAATAAGCCACACAACAAATAAAAACCACACACACACACACAGCATGAGTAACTAACGACAGAAGCCATCAATAAGAGAGGAAAAATACAAATATAGCAAATAAATGACCGACAATCCCTGAAGGACTGAGGACTGGACTGGAACAAGGCCAAAAGGAAGAAAGCCGATAGGATAGTATGGCTCTGTCTGTCTCTCTCTGTCTCTCTGTCTGTCTGTCTCTCTCTCTGTCTGCCTGTCTCTCTCTCTCTCTGACAAACCTCTACTACCTGTTTTTTTTAAAATAGAGTTTTGCCACGTTTTGGCGAGGTGCGTCCCATTCAACCTAGTCCGCTATATTAGGGCGCATGTCAAAACATAAATGACGTTAGGTGTGATAATTCAAACGACTAAGTAAGTAAGCATAAATGACCAAATGAAATTTTCCGACTGGAAAATATATCTGATTGAAAGAAACGTAATACTGCGAAGAAATACCAACGCAGGAATAAGCAAAGTTTCACACCAAGCATTGTATTTTAACTAAATACGCTCCACATTATAAATAAGGAAAAGAAATCTAAGTTTCCTGTCTCCAGCAGACATAATTTAACGTCGTGCTATATGGCTTTTGTCCTGTCACTGAAATATGTTAGGGCTGACCCAGCTTAGTTCGGGCAATTGGTCGTGACCGAGACAGAAAAACATTGGAGCACTCGAGAAGTACTGCTCATCAATAGACTCGAATCACAGCCATCTTGGAACTAACTATTAGAAGTTCATGCTGGAATAACGACCAGTGCACCTGTCAAAATTTTGCGCCAAAGCTGTCTCATGATTGATCATTCAGTGGCGGCGACTCTTCTTAACTGGGCTGTGCGGCTGGGGCTAGAGTGATGAATTAATCTTGGTATATCGTATTTGGTTTGACCTATAAAGTAATGTTCTGTTGCAAGAGTTCGGACAACAGTTGGGCAAGTTGGCGATGTACATTTGTATTAAAAAGCTTTGTAAAAGGCAGTCAATTTTGTTTTAATTTTTTTTAAAACCAGCGGCACTTGGGCTTTCAGCTCTTCGGCCCAATGACATGTCATTGCGAGGCCAGGGAGCCTGTGGACTTTCCTTCCAACCCGGTCAGGAGCTTGGCTCCTTCCCATCCACAGATGGTTTATCTCAGAAGCCGTTCAGGTTGTTCAGTCAAAATCCCGGTCGATGACACCCCTTCAAATGCTGACGCCCGGGCTTGAACCTTGAACACCTGATCGCCAGCGCAATGTGGTAACCATTACACCAGCGCGGCTCCCCGTCAATGTTTTTAAAGTAACATATTTTCACATTTTGCTGGTATAATGAGGAGATGGGGAACGGGTGGCTGAGCGGTTGAGATACCGGTCTCTGAAGTCTGGAGACAGACGCTCGAAACCATGGTAAAGGTCAAGGTTTTTTTTCTATCGGGAGTAAAAATAAAAACCTAGCCTGCACACTGCGTGCCGACAGCAATGGGGCAAGCGGTCTTTATTAATCATCCCTCAAAATCCACCCGGAGGACCTCAGCAATGGAAATAACGTCGTAACGAGTTTTTTGTTTTGTTTCTTTTTTTTTTTTACATGGGGATATTCTTTAGCGATGATGATGCTTTAATTGGCGGAGTGGTAAAAGCGTTTGCTTCTCGAGACAAAATTACCGGGTTCAAAATCTGGTAGCGCCAATCTTCAGTCTAGCTAGCTGTAAATTTATGGGTACTTGACTGATGCTCAGCTGTGAAGCTGAGACCTAGTATAGGTAAATCTCCAACACATCACTCCCCATCTGTAGTATCTGCTATAGGGACCTCAAAACGCAGTACAATCACCGTATATTTCTGAACTATATCGCATATTATGTACACGTGAACTATTTCTCTTTTACCATTTAGAATTGTCGTCCCTACCAAGAGAAGAATCCATCCAGTTCATGCTGATTTTTAGGCCCCGTTTAGCTAAAGCATAAAACCGAGTTTTTTTTGTTTTTTTTTAACAAAAGTAAAACCAATGTGAAGGGAGAGTTTGATTCTTTTGATGCACATTTGAACTGCTTCACTGATTATTACCTGGCCAACTTAAATCAACTTTTATCATCATTTTGTCATCATTTCCTTTGCGCTCACCACGGAGCATGCAACCACCAATGCAGCTGGCCCGGAAGGATACCTGCACTAAGAAGTCACGTGCGCTTGCGGCGGTAGTTTCTGTGGATATTTGTTTTACATGATAAGGTTGCCAGCCTCATGCACAGTCTCGTAAGGCTTCCATTTTTAGTTTTTTTTTTTTTTTTTTTTTTTAAATATGTGTTTGCTACTTTTCTTCGTAGCACGCTCTTTTCAGCCATTTACTATACACATGGGACTTTTGGTTATATAAGAACGCGTTTCGTTTAGTATGATATTTTCTTGAGTGTGTATATTCCATGCTTTGTACTGTATTATTCCTCTTGATGGTTTTTTTTATGTTTTAGTTATAGTTCAGATTGTTGTGTTCTTCAGAAGCTTGACTGTGTCAATACTAGCCTGCATTTATTATTGGTTCGAGGTTTGTTCATGTCAGTCCCTATCTTTCTGGGGAAGCCTACCGCATTAGAGCTACTGACCAGGCAACCGGTTGGGTCTGCAAAGTTGGGGGAGATCCTTAATTTTAAATGTTTGCTTTTGTTTTTGTAACATTTTGTTATATTAATTTTTGTATTTCTGGAGTTTTAATGCCTATAACATTTTTTATTTTAATTTCTAGATTGTGTTTATTGCAGTATGTCTTTATGTTTTGCACGTTCTGTTCATATTTCTTGTAGTTCATCAGAAAGTGTATATTGTATTTTGTTGTTGACACTCTTGTCATATGATTTCCTCTAGCATGAAATATCCAGCTGCAAGCTTGAGTTGTAGTAATTTTAAAAAAATTAATTCGTATTTTTAGCTCATCTTGTATTTGGCATTATTTGCAATCTTTTTTTGTTGGGAATGCATATGAGTGTCATCCTTTTTTCGCTTTGGTCCCCCATGCTATTATCTCTTCTTTGTTTATTGTTTGTACAATTAAGCTCTTAATTTCAAATATTCCTATTTCTGCTTACATTTGGTAGAGCTACTTCTTCTCCGTTTGGCTTCCCTGTCAGCAATTCACTTCCTGCTATAGAAACATGCTCTGGTATCTATGTTGGTGTGATACTGCATTCTGCGGTGAGTAGAAATATATTAACCTGCAGCATTTCTTCTATGATATCTGGCTTGCTTCATTCATTTCTGTTTCTGGTAGCTAGTATGGATGACAGAATATGTAAGAATGGTAACTTTATTTGTTGCGTTATCTGTAACTATTTTTAAAGCTTTTAAGATTGCCACTAATTCTACTGTAATTATGGACGTATTGCCTGTTACTTTATATCTTTTGTGAATGTTCCACTTTGATATTACTATTCCTGCTCCTAGTTGTCCATCTTCATCGTTTGACTCGTCTGTGTACATAGTTAAGTTATTACGTATATAATTGTCTACGCATTGCATGGCTTTAACTCTGTGTTGACATTCTGTCATTTTTGTCTAGTTTTAAATAATAGTGTATAAATAGTGGCCTTGTACGACATGCCTGGGGGGTGCAGTTGCCATATTCTTCCTTTGTCTCTTCAGAGACATCCGGGTACTACACGGGGCAAATCAACTTTAATCGAAATTAGTTAGTCCATCTTTTCTAAAGGGCAGTCATTCCGACCTTGCTAAATCCTGTTTGAATTGTGTCAGCCAGTAAAGTCTAATTCACTGGTACCCTCTAAAGTAAAGGATTATCTCCTTGCCTTTGATCCTGGCGGCAAGTATACCGTTTTTGTGTCCTTGATTAAACAGTCTCTTCATTGAATGTTCTTATCTTATGAATGAAAAGATTTTAAAGGAAACAACCTGGATTTGTCTGAATCCTTCATCCGTCAATCTCTCATGTTAAATGCTTTGGGAAAAAGAAAAAAAAAATCTCTTTGCCGTATCGGTAAAGCCATGTTTCATCTTTTAATTACCAAGCACCCCCCCCCCACACCACCCCCAAAAAAAAAAAAAAAAAAAAACCCTGCAGTCTTTTCATGGTTCGTTCCGGCCAGTGAACTAAACTGAGCGCCGGTTGAAACAACGAGCATTTCTTCCCAGTACACTTCATCGCGCGCAATGTTTTCTTAGAAATATTCCTCCCTCTCTTGCTTTTCGGTGACAAAATTTCAGGAATTTTTCCCATTTATATTAAGCAGTTTGGGTGGGTAAAAATAAGTGTCTCCTCCATATATTTAGCCACTGAAGCCTCATTACTAATCATAGATGAAGCTTCAATGCTTTCGTGCCACTGTTTCCGTTTTTCAGTAATTCTGAAGCACAATTAAAATTGAGTGAAATGAACACTGTATACTGTAGTGACGTAATCAGGCCGTGCAGACAAAAAAGAGCACAACGTAATTATTTCCCGCCATGTTTAGGCCAGTGATTTACTCGTATGAATCCTAGTTTTTTTTTAAAAAGTCGAAAAATGTTAGCCTTGCAACAAAAAAAATAAATAAACCAAAAAAAAAAAAAAAGAAAAAAAGGTGTGATCTATTTCTCTTTGCATCTGTCAGTCACACGTGCATTTTTATTTCGGTTATAACAATTGTTTCTGTTCATTCCTTAACTACGGGGTAACACCAAGACAAGTAAATGCGTCTTTCTAGGATTAAATACAAATAGGATTGCACGCTTTACAGCCACTAGGGGTTCGTCAAGGGCTAAAGATCACAAACAGAAAACAAACAGAGTGAGAACTAAAGACATATGAAATGGACAAAGGTGAAACAGAAAAGTAATTAGAGACAGGGCAGTTTTTTTAAGGAGATAGGATACCTAAATGATTTGAGCTTGCTAGTACCAGGTTCCGGAACAGAAATTTGGTTGCGTCATGCTCCAAGTCTACCCAGTTGTCACATAATTTTGTTCGCTCTCTTTTCCTCTCCGGCAGTATTGATCTACCTTTATTGTGCGTACTAATTATGTGCGCCATTCGATTGTTGGCACATTCTATTTTCCTACCTCCGACAGTATTTGGTATTTTCGTGTCAATGTTTACACTTCTTCCATTCATACGTGTCATGTTTGCCTGCCCATCCTCGCGGAGATGAGTTACAGGTAAACCCAGATTGGCGACCAGTCATTTTCGAGTAATGACGCCCGGTGTTTGTTTGCATAGGGAGTGCCGGTCAATTATCGATCTGGTGGCATATTACAGACACACATGAGACGTCGGAAATGCGGTAATAAACTTCCGGACAGGCTTGTTATAAGCAAGATAAATGTAAGAAGGTGTAGTGGTAATCATTACCGAGAATTGACGGAAATACCAATTCCTTATACGGAGAGTGACCGTTTGAATTTTACAAACTCATGAGTCATGCAGAAAAGTCCATGACGAAAAGTATCATAACATGCACTATCGAATGCTATTGGCTTAGCAGTTTAGAAGCTAATATACATTCACGTTGATTGGAAGTTTTGTCGGAAACGCAAGTGTGAGCGTGTGCAGGAAAACTGCAATATAATGTCGAACATTTTAGAATACAACACTGCATTCCAGAACCGTCAAAAGTATGCAGCTCGGACTAAAGCCACGAAAGAATAAATGTAAGGATTCTGACCTTATAGGACCTGACGTATTGGAGCACCTTTTGGACACTTCAACAAGGAAAATCTAAAATTTTATACGGAAACCGGACTCCTACATAACCTATCACAAAGTCACCGAAGGATTCTGTAATAGAAATAATATCCCAGATGTGTGTTCGAGGCATCTGCATCAAGTTGTCGAGACTATTCAACTGAGCAAGAAGTCTATGATCCCAGTATTGGGTTTGCGGTACGATTTTACGAGACCATTTGAGGTACGATTCTGCGATACCAGCTGTACTGCTTGTCACGGATTGCCTCTCAAGCTTTGCAGTAGTGGTCCAACAGTGACCAAAACTCAAGATTACCTAATGTTGGCTTCCAAGGTATCTACCTGCGCTCAAGATTACTCTTGGCAGAGATGTAGATAGAAGATTAATGACACTTCTACTTTAAGGGAGAATTCATAAGATATTTCCAGAAGACATGAACAATGTTGCATTGGGCTGAACAATTGTTAACGCATTATATCTGGGCCGTCGCCTTTTGTGAAGGATTTAAGCAATGGCTTAGCCCGTTCAAGCTTCCAGTTGGTGTAATCCAACGAAATTCCTCGTATAAGTAATAGCTCTGTTTAGAGGTAAATATATACAGTAGAACCTCTATAATTTGACCATCCAAGGGACTGTAGCAAACCGGTCAACATACGGAGGTGGTCAACATACGGAACGAGGCCTATTGTTCTGATACTTTACTTCCTTGAACAGCTTATATTGGAGAATACAGTATCATACATAATCACAACATCAAATCAAATCATCAACATCTGTTTTATCATGGTTTAATCATTCTTTCTGAAAAAAGGAGTCAATCTTGGCCTGTGTCTTATTCTTATTACAAACATAAGTGGAGAAAGCACTCTCAACGCTGGCTACACCACTCAACATACCTGGGCATTTTTCCACAGTAAATGACTTCAACTGCATTATCAGATGCCTGACAGCCTCTTCTTTTGGAGTCTCTGCAATTTCTGTGTCATCGTCACTTGCTTCTTCAACTTCACCAGCTGCTTCATGCACTGTTATGCTTGTCTGTACTTCGGTCAATATCGCTTGGAAAATTCCTTCTGGGTCAGGTTCATTACAGGTTGCCACCTCATCATCCATTGCAACAAAACCTTCAAAATCTACTCCTTCAAATTCTGCCATTGGCGATGGACTGTCCGATGGGGCTAAAACGTCATGCTCTTGGGTTGTGACAAATCCACATTTCTTGAAACACTTCTGTATCGTTTCCGGCTGAACTTTATTCCAAGCAGAACTGATCCAGAGGACAGCATCCAGAGCGTTAACTGATGCAGCGGATGAAGTTGCTTCCACAGATCTGTGTTTTAGTAATGACCCACTGCAGGAGCTGGGCCCGGTAGTGCATTTTAAATGTTTTGATGATGCCTTGGTCAAGAGGTTGGGTTTTTGAGGCAGAAATTTCAGTGTCACGTTTGTGAGATGTTCCACTTGTGGGTGGCCAGGACAGTTGTCTACTGTCAGTAGAATAGACCGTTTCTTCTTCTTCATTTCTCGGTCGATGCCCCTTACCCACTCCTCAAATAGGGCGCCAGTCATCCATGCGGATTTGTTTGATCTCCAAGTGACGGGGAGGTATTCAGGCTTCAGGTTCTTGAATGCGCGTGGCTTTGCCGATTTACCAAACACCAAGAGCTTTAGTTTCTCTCCGGTTGAGTTAGCGCAAAGCATAACTGTGAAACGTTCTTTGGAAAGTTTTCCGCTCTTACATTTGTCACCCTTCATGGCGAGGCTCCTGTCAGGCATCCCCTTGAAAAAGAGTCCGCACTCGTCAGCATTAAAGATGTCGTCGTCTTTGAAGCCTCTGGCGAAGTAAGGAAACTTTTTGATGAACTCTTCCACAGCTTCTACTGGAACTTCATTGGATTCACCACACAACACTTTCTGGGAGATCGCGTGTCACAGTTTAAATTTCTCGAGCCAACCACTTGATGCTTGGAAATCTTCTGCCACCCCGAATTTCCTTGCAAATTTTTTAGCAACTTCTTGAATCATCGGCCCGGAGATTCGGGCGTTAACTGTCCTCATTTGTTTGAACCAGTTTAATGTGGCTTCATTGACTTTCATCTAGGGGAGTTTTCCTCCTTTTCCGCTGTAGATCTCCGCTTTCCTTACCACATCTCTCCAAGTACTCATGTTTACGTTTTTGGATGTTGCTAACTGTTGTCTTGCTAACCCCAAAACGTTCTGCCGTCTTTCTTTGGCTGCTGCTTTCCAGAAAATGTAGAAGATCAACCTTTTCCTTCATTGTCAGCTCCTTGAGTTCTTTCCTTTGGGCCATCAAAAAGGTTAGGTTAATTTTGTCAACGATAAAGTGTATAAAACACAGTCTGAGAGAGAACTTACAGTTTAGTAGTTGAATTACTATCAACCGGCAGGGCAGTCATAGCAAGAATGAAGATTTTGCTTAGAAGTTGGTCTTTATATACTGCATGTTTGCGAAAAAATCAAAGAGGTTAGGTTAATTTTCTTTGTCGGCAAGCATCATTCGAAAAGCGGTCAGAAAGCCTGTGCCGACAAAATTCAAAGATTTTTTTAAAACTGGTCAAGTAATAGAGGGTAAATTACTATTGTGTGTCATAGTCCAAGTGGTCAAGATACAACTTACAGAGGTGGTCAACTTATAGAGGTCGTCTTCCATTGAGTACATGTGGTGCGTGTCCGGTCTATGAAAATGTGGTCAACTTCGGGAGGTGGTCAATGTAGGGAGGTGGTCAACTATGGAGGTTCTACTGTATATATATATATATATATATATATATATATATATATATATATATATATATATATATATATATATATATATATATATATATATATATATATATATATATATATATATATATATATATATATATATATATATATATATATATATATATATATATATATATATATATATATATATATATATATATATATACCAACGGGCTGATCACCCGTTTGCCAGTCACTTCGATTACGGAAACAACAGCAAATGGATTGATTTGCCGTTGCCCTAAAGACGCCAATAGGCGTGATGGGAAACAATGGCAAAGAAAACCTATCTGCTGTTGCCCTAAGACGCCACTAGGCGTAATGGCCACTGACTGCTTTGACGGTCGGTGGCTAAGGACGGAAGAAGAAGAAGATATATATATATATATATATATATATATATATATATATATATATATATATATATATATATATATATATATATATATATATATATATATATATATATATATATATATATACGAGGGGCGTTCAGAAAGTAATGCACCACATCGTTTTTCTCAGCTAATAATGAAGATAGAAGCATGAAATTTTGCACACTTTAAATATGACATGTGCAAATTGTGCGCACCACATTGCACTGCAATCGGCCAAATAATACGCTGCCCTAAACCGTTGAAATGGAGCGTGTTAGCAGCTTGCGTTATAAGCAGCGAATTGTGATGGAATGTCTCGTTGCAGAGAAGGAAACTGTTGTGAACATTCACAAGCGTCTATGTGATGTATGTGGAAGTTTTGCAGTCGACAGGAGTACATTCAGTCGCTGGGTTCAGAGAATGAAAGAATCAGGAAGTGGAGATACGGAGCTGCTTGATCGGCCGCGCTGTGGACGTCCTGCCACAGCCACCAAAGCAGAAATGTTTAAATGCGCTGAGGGCATTATTCTTACTGATAGGCGAATCACTACTCAACAATTGGCCTTACAGCTGTCAGTCAGCATTGGCAGTGCAAATGCAGTTATACAAACTCTCGAATTTTCTAAGGTTTGCGCAAGATGGGTTCCTCGAAGTCTCACAAATGACCACCGATTGCAAAGGAAAGCAATTTCTTCTGAATTGATGGAGCGTTTCAATGCTGATGGAGAGAACTTTTTGGCTAAGATCGTTACAGGTGACGAAATCTGGGCACATCATTTTGAACCTGAGACAAAAAGACAGTCAATGGAGTGGCATCATCCGCAATCACCACGAAGAAAGAAATTCAAGACAATTCCTTCAGCTGGAAAGTTCATGATCACTGTCTTTTGGATCATTGAAGGTGTAATTCTTGTGGACGTTATGCCAAGAGGAGAGACAATCAATTCTTAAGCTTACATTAAGACATTGAAAAATTTCAATCAACGTTTTCGCAGAGTTCGGCTGCACAAGAATCCAGCAGACCTGCTTCTCCTTCACGACTCTGCGCGACCTCACACAAGTCTGGCAACACGGGAAGCAATCACCAAATTGGGTTGGACTGTACTACCCCATCCACTCTATAGTCCCGATTTGGCATCATCTGATTTTCATCTATTTGGTCCACTTAAAGATGCACTCCGTGGGACAAGGTTTGAAGATGATGAAGGAGTGATTCATGCAGCGAAAAAATGGCTACATGATCAAGACAAAATCTGGTACGGGCTAGGAATACATGCACTTGTTTCGCGCTGGCATAAAGCCGTACAAGTTGATGGGGATTATGTTGAATAATATCGATGTTTACATGACATATCCATGTTTATTGTGTATAAATTTCATACTTTTTGAATAAACAGCTCCTGAGAAAAACGATGTGGTGCATTACTTTCTGAACGCCCCTCGTATATATTATATATATATATATATATATATATATATATATATATATATATATATATATATATATATATATATATATATATATATATATATATATATATATATATATATATATATATATATATATATATATATATATATATATATATATATATATATATATATATATATATATATATATATATATTTGGGCTCATACGTTTGCTTTCATACATATAAACAAACTAGAGCGACTATGATTGTTTAGTTTTAAAACAACAGGAACAATTTAAATAAGGCATTAGTCTTTAACATTTAAAATTAATATGGACAATTTGGAGAAATTGAGGTAAAAGTTTTCGTCACGGAGAAGTACATGTAGGTGAGGATTTATCAGAAGTCCGTTGCTTTCGCCTTTTGTACAAGAAACTTAGCTCTAGCTGAGTTCATCAATTCTGTGATGACGAAAGCCTTCTCCACACTCTCTTCCACTGTAGGCGGTTAGGGTGGATGCTTTTCTCTCACACTAGCGGCGTTAGTACCACATATCGTCTGATGGCGTGTAACCGCGAACCCAAAATCTTTGGAATACTGTGACGAAACGGGACGACATCTATCGATCTTTGGTTCTCTCCGGCAGTATCGGTACATTTGTGGTACTGATTTTTAATAGGTGCTGTCAATTATCGCTCTTTTCTGTCTTTCTTTCTTTATTTGTCTGCTAAGTAGCAGATATGTGATTTTATCAAATCACCCTGTAGGTGATAACTTTCACAGTTATGACATTCCTTGCAGATATGTCACCGGTTTATTACCTGGTCATCCCAGCCTACGAAGAGCTGAGATAAGATAGTCACCGGCGCGTTTAGATTGAACCGCTGATAAGACAACATTACCGTCTGTGTGACACGGGTGGGCAGACAAATGTGATGTAATTGCTTCCGGTCCTTGGTTAAAAAGTAATCATGGATTTATTACTTCTTCTTCTTCTTCCGTCCTTAGCCAACGACCGGCAAAGCAGTCAGTGGCCATTACGCCTAGTGGCGTCTTAAGGGCAACAGCGAATAGAATTTCTTTGCCGTTGTTCTCATCACGCCTAATGGCGTCTTTAGGGCAACGACAAATCAATCCGTGTGTTGTTGTTTCCGTAATCAAAGTGACTGGCAAACGGGTGATCAGCCCGTTGGGGGATTTATTACATTTTAGACAATATGAGTCTATAAATGTGTGTGCAAGAGTGTATACAAGGCATCAGATGTCCATATATGGTAAGACGTGACCTTTGCAGGCACGCACCTTACTTCATGTGGGGCTATTTTGAAATATCACAGCCTTTCCTGCATGATTTGAAATGATTGGATCTTTCTGATTAGATTCATAAAATCATTGGGGGGAATATAGGCTGACAATTTCAGTTTTTTTTTTCTCTGCGATTTGCACGCTCGCCACAGGAAATCTCTTTCAAATTTTAATAAGGAACACCGGTACTAGGAAACTGAAAAACCACGGAGTCATAAGGGACAGTCTATTGTAAAATTAAAAGAAATCCCAGACACGTGTTGTAAGAGAACGATTCGTCTCTTCTATTCACTGTGCTACAAGTCTGTAGCCAGGATTGGCTAAGTTGGATTTACATTTTATATTTTATTACTAACATTACTAACATGTGAACTAACATATATATATGTATATATTACCATGTGAATTTTATTGTGTAAAGCTCGCTATTGGATGTCAAAGTCATTTGAGGCTGGCAATCTCAGCGTATAGAATGATGATTCATGATGAACCACCACAGCACGGGCTGGTGATTGCTTTATTGATAGTTTCGTAAAGAGAACTAAAAGCATAAAGTAGTTCCAAGTTCCCTATGGAGCAGGGAGGGAAATATGAAAAGAAATTATGTACATTCTAAGCATAAGTCTTACATTTTCAAAGCCGTGTAAATGTCCCTATAACCATATTCACTTTAAAATTAATGTGAGTTTTCACGCTTTAAACCAACGTAAATGTCCATGGGAAAATATTCATTTTAATTAATAGAAGTTTCAAACTTTTCCACAAGTGTAAATGTAAATGAAACACGAATGAATTTATATTGTGAACACTTTTCAAACAGTGGAGATGTAAATTTAAAACATATTATATCTGTACGTTTAACCTTTCTCATTTAAATGCAATGTAAAGCTAAAGCTATTCAGTTTAAATGTAAAGGAAGTTTTATCCCAAGGGATTAAATTTAATTCTCATCGAGGGTAAACTCTGAGTTAAGTGGGATGGTGAAATAGAGGGGGGGGGGGGGGGGACACATAACTGTGTATCGGAGAACGCCATACTCAGAAGAGCGTTCTTTTCTATTCTTCTATCACAGTTATTGGTGGTTCCAGCAGAACTTATTATCTCTGGAACAAGACGGGATCAGTGGCCTACACTCTAAGACACAGCACACACTGTGTAGACTTTCCTTGAAGATTCTGGGAGACGAGCTACACCCGACAACCTTGACCAGAGACGAGTGATCAGTGTGAACAGACAGAACCGTCATTGGCAGCTAAGTTCAAATATATGCTGCCATTTGAAATGTCTTACCCTTTTTTGCAATCCCCAAATATGATGATGATATCTTTTCTTTATCCATAACTAATCAAATTATTTTCAAACTGTTAAAACTAAAGTGATTATTAAGTTTTGTTATTTGTAATGTTACAAAATTAACTTTGATTTGAACATTTTAAAGTTACTGCATGTTTGTCTCAGTCAATTACATATTCTAAACAGAGCTATACTTGAATAAGAGAATTCCACTGAGTAAATCAGGGGTGGTTGGGCTTAACGAGCTGATAAATAAGTGCTTAAATTCTTCACAAAAGTGGTCGGCAGGTTTACAGAATTAACGTTCTCAACGACAGCCAGCATTGTTTTCGTTTACCTGAATTTCTTGTGAAGACTCCCATGTGGAAGATGCTTTACTACTCTTCTACCTACATTTCTGCCGAGATTAACCTTGTGTACAAATAGACTCCATTGAAGCATATATTAGATACTCTTGAGTTTGGTCACTGTTGGACCACTACTGCAAAGCAGTGGAGACAATACCGTCACAAATACTCAATCTCCTTGCGCAGATTAAGACTGGACACAACTCTGTATTAGATGCTTCGAAATCACTTACGGCTGGAAATTAGAGTTAATTCCTCTGACGGCGAGTGTTCTGCGAAATCCTGGCCTGGGAAAACTTTTGTTTAATTTTTCTATGACTTGGTCTGGGTAATTAGAGTTAATTCCTCTGACAGCGAGTGTTCTGCGAAATCACTGGCCTGGGAAAACTTTTATTTAATTCCTCTATGACTTGTGATCAAATTCCTAAGTTTCCAGTCTTGTATTAAAAATGCAGGTTTACTTGTAAATTCCTAAGTTGCCCAATACTCGATCTGTTACTTATAGTTGTGGAATTTCTAAGTCCAATGTCTCCTTTTTCGCTCTGGCTTTTAGGAGTGGCTAGTCTGACGTTTGCGCTGCAGTGTGTGGACTGACTTTGATTTCACTACATTATATCTCACAATCCTCAGTTCAAATTCCATCTGTGTTTCCGCCTAATTTTCCAATGAGATACATTGTATATTCCGGCCTCTCACATCAACCAATCAAATCGAATCTCGTCCAGCACTACGTGGGTAGGGTGTTTCAAATTTTAAAAAAACCCTCACGTGTTTCAAAATATTAAATTTAATATCCACGCGTGACCTCCTCATATCGTTGCGTCAGACTTCCGCAGGCATCTTGTGCACAACTCATAAACACCATCTGTGAACTCATTTGATGTCCAGATGTTACCTATCGCCAATATTGTCTCTCCAGACAGATTATCGTGATAATCACATACAGGGATGGTCCCGTGAAGCGATAAACGCGACTACCACCTGTGTAATCTGCCCACCTCAGACGGCTATCTCAGAAAGACAATATTAGCTTCTATAGATACTGATCGGGCGAGACCGTCTTTTCATGATAAGAATCTCGCTCGCTGACCGGTGATAATGACTGGGTATTGTTACGATAATACCCCAGTTCACCTGGCGGAACGTAAATAAATCTGAGGAGTGGTAAACAAGATAAAGACAGTCCCATAGCAAATACTTCCGTAGGGGAGTGGAGTGTTAGTGACTTTACCCTACTAGATTCAGCATAGAGAGTAAACTATGGTGCATAAAATATGCCACATAATAATGACAGGGGAGGGGGATCTGGGGAGGCCAAGAGTTTTAGCATCTTTGGGCAAGAGCGATCGCACTGGAGAACTGAACCAGTGGCTCAAACTCACTGGTCCACCTTGACCTTCCAAGCTTGACATATGGCTCCCAGAAGCCACAAAGACAGTGGCGGCCATTCCCCGGTAACAGTCTCGACCGACTGGCTAAACTATGTTGAGCGCCCTTGCACAGCCCTGCGTTTACCTGTGACTGGCCTCCAACTTGGACTAGCACAGCTACAAACCATCCACAGCATCTCATAGTTAAGGCACCAGGGTGCACGACGTGACGATCCTTTTGACCAACTAGAAGCGCTAGTGCTGACTAAATAGCTGACAAATTATGGGTGTTTCCAGAAAACAGCGGTCATCTGGTGGCGGGGACTGCACAACGGTGAACCCCACTGAGGTGGTGCAACATGGTATTGAGGCTGTCTACCCCCAGGCGGTAGGACAAACATCAGGCGAACAGGACAGCAAGGGAAAATAATACTTTCCCACCGATGATGGTACACTGCCCACCATGCCTTGCACACCCCGCATGGAAAAAGAGGATAAATACCGGGATGAAAGAAGTGCAACCCCCACTACGCATGATGCCATGACACTAATACAACCTAAGATAAACGAGCTCGGATGTCTTCTCGCAAAAGGTCCGCACCAAGCAGGTCGCCCCTCGGCTGCTCCTGGCGAAAAGTATGCTACCGTGGAGTATATTAACATTCTACAGTTAAATGTAGATGGAATAAGAACTAAATCTTTAGAATTAAAGAAACTACTTAAGGATCAAAAAGTTCACATTGCATTGATTCAAGAAACCGTACTTAAGAACAAATCCGTCAATTTCCCAGGCTACACAATGTACAAATAGTCATAATAGTCACCGAGAAATCCTAACCTTAGTAAGGAATGACGTACAGGCAGAGGTTGAAAGTCTTCGAACCGATAGTGAAACTGACATACAACGAGTTACAGTCTGGGAAATGACAGACATTTTCAAATCTTTAATGTCTACAGAACCCCTAGAGAAACTAATGGAATCTACTTTGATGATACCGAATACAAGAGAACAATCATAGCAGGGGATTTCAACGCCCATTCCCCACTCTGGGGATACCAAGACACCAACACCTCAGGCCAGGCAGTAGAAGAGCTATGTAACACTAACACTTCCAACCTTATAGTCCTCCAAAACGAAAGATCCCCACCAACCCTCTACCATAAAGCTAGCGGAGTCAGTAACCGACCAGACTTGACACTAGTGTCTGCAGACCTCACCAACCAGTATAAATTTAGGGTATTGGAGGACATAGGAAGTGACCACCTACCCATCCTTACCTACCCATCCTCACCACCATCTCACAGGGTAAAACTAAAACGAAAACCAAAAGACAGCAGAAATGGAACTATGCTCGAGAAAACTGGGAAAACTACAAACTCATATCAGACCAGCTCCTCACTGAAATAGACATGAACCAAGACATTAATACCTTGAACGAACTGATCTCTACAGCCATACTGCAGGCTGCCAAACAGATAATCCCCAAAGGCAACCGTATCAAATACAGTATCCGCTGGAATGAGAAATTAGAACACCTAGTACAACTAAGACGCAAGGCACGGAAAACAGCTCAGAAAAATCCTAACAGTGAAAACAAAACCACATTCAACAGACTCACTGCACAGGTTAAGCTAGCGAGCAGAAAAGCCATAATGGAAACCTGGAAAGAAAAATGCGAAAACCTCGACCTCAATAAAGAAGGGAAGAAAGCATGGAAACTCATCGACAACATGGCAGGGACATACCAGAAGAGAAACCCAATCCCTATAAAACTTCCAAACAGTAACACAGTTACCTCCAACAGAGAAAAAGTACGAGCCTTAAATCGATTCTTTGCTGAAGTCAGTAAAACATATAAAAGAGCCAATCTAGATAAAGCCATTGTTACGTGCAGTCTTTGATATCTTACAATATTATACATAGGTAATTTTTTAGTGCTTAAGGGAAAGTCATTATTGAGTTACTTCCCTTGAAAGTTGTGCCATCTCTTCGATCAAACTCCGCGGATAAATCCATTTTACTGCGATTTATTCGTTGTTTGGGTAATAATAGATTGTTCTTGCTTCAGAATATCTATGGCCTGAATTTATGTGTATTGTTTGTCTGAGTAGGACGAGTCTGTCTTATATCTGTATATCTTTACATATCTAAGTCGAACTATATGTTCTGTTGTCTCTAGAGAGGTCAAAGGCTATTCGGCGGATGTGTCGCTAGAGGGTGGTGTGATTTGGCTTCGTCCTGATAGGGACTGTGTGTTTCCTATGTCGGCCTGTCGCCGGGAAAAAGTGATCTCAGTATTTGTGGGGAAAGTGATAGTCGTCTAAACCTATCGTGTATGCTTTACCCCAGTGTTTATTCATATTGCCAAGGAATGGCAGTTTCATATTCCCTCTACCAAGGTAATCAAAGATACTCTTATGAACTCTCGATCGAAGCCACCATTTTCGATAGTTACGATTTGAATGTCTAAGAGAATATATTTGACTCGATGAAAACGACTTCGATTCCTAGCAGCACTATATCCTGTAGATTGCAGTCAATTGTTCATGATCAAATCTACAGAGCAATGAAATGTTTTATGAATGACTAACTTTAGGACAGATTCATTATCTGTATCCAAACGTGAGTGACAGCTCACGAGTGAAGCCATCTTGGAACCAAAACATGTAGTGACTTTCAAGAAGAGAAAAGGGATGCCCGTATTATCGCTTGTTTAGTCCAGAGATCACTGCTACACATGAGAACCCGTTATTAGCGGTTCAATATTATTATATGAAAAAATATGTGCTGAACATTATGTTGAAGAATCGTCGCTAGACGAGATTAGGTTTAGAAGCCATCTGAAATATTGTTTATAAGCTGACGTGCTCAGTCAGTGAAGTCAGATGATATATGTATGGGCGATACTGAGTGCTTGGCTACTGACAGTCCATTATACACTTATTCTACATGAGTGCCCATGTAACATTGCAAGACCATTTATCCACTGTACTATGATGTATTATGCCAACCTGTGATTTGTCACTATCTGTGCTGTCGAGTGTGTACGTCCAATTAAACTTTAGAAAAGGTACACAGTCGTTGGTGTCGATGACTTCCAGTCATACATGAGTGTGAGAAAAGAACATTTGTCAACAACACGAACCCTTATCATCATTCGCACATTATACACTCAATCCATGTCTACACACCACTGCGTAGGTCAAGTTGACATTCCATACACTACAGTGGAGCAAACAACACCATAGAGATCTTATCAACTGATGATGATGATGATGTCTGCTTCCATCCACTTATATCTATCTTTTGGTGGATATCATTAACGGGAATAAAAATCCAACATTATCAACCTTATCAACTGGTGGACCAGCTTTCTGGGTTTGACCTCGCAGAAGTTCAGAAGTCAACAGATTACCGATACCAGACCGTTTCCTGTGGCTGATACGACACACTTGCAGTATTGGTTTGCTCTTTGTCAACACTTCGTCACGTGACCTGTCAAGTGAATGCAGTATGTAGGTCAGCGTTGTTGACATTTTTACATTAGACATTACAGAGTTTCACAGAACAGTTGGATCAATTCTTGTCAATGTTAACAGGAAGACAGTATTTGTGAACTAAGAAGTCCTATTTTCATCGATGGATCTTCTTGTTTTCCATATATGAACTTTAATATTTAAGGCCAGAATGTTTAATTGAATAAAGTGGCAGTTTGTTTATTTTCATAAAAATAACTTTGCCATTACTGTAAAACTGAGCCTATTTTGCAACACATACTATCATACACATAATTTATATATATTTATGTTTACATGTTATTTGTTTGTATAGTATGTTAGTTTCTATGTCAGCGGGTTGTGTTTAAGGTTGGGCGGCGTCCTCACAACAGAATATCCCACGTCATAGAGGGTCCGTTGTGGGCGTTTTCTATAGGTGCAATTTTCTTGATTGAAAATTTGCTGCGACAACTGTTGCTTTTGTGTTAGCTGTGAAGTCTGTAATTATTGTTATTTTTGTAATATTTCTTTGTTCTTTAGTTTTGTTTTGATTTGTTTGTAATTTGTTGGTCTAACCTTTTCTATCTTTCAGTTCTATTCACAATTTATATTCATATATTGTGACGTCATTTGTGTTGTTATTCTTTGCAGATTCAGTGATTATTTTCATTGATTTCCCTATTTGATTTATTTTGATTTCTGCAAACGTTCTTGTATTGTCAGTCCTATTTGTACTTTATGTATTCTGTTGGTTGACATATGTTTTATATAGGTATATTTCATAAGACACAATTGCCTGTGCACTGCACTTGGATTATGGTATAAACCAGTACCTGATTATTATTACTATTATACAAGACCTTATTAAAGGCTTGTGACCCACAGATATTGGGATAGTATACTGATTAATCAAGTCATTAAGAACTTGTGGTATTATTATTATTTCAGGTGATTAGTATTATTGTTAGACATCATGTCTACATTAGAATACTTCATTATACAAGGGAAAGCCCTTGATAAGACTGGTCAACAATTAGAACAATGGGCAGTTGCTCAATATGACAAAGCATTAGCTGCAGAAGAGAGAAGAGCTATGGCAGAAGAGAAAAGATTAGCTGCAGAAGAAAGAAAAGCTATGGCGGAAGAGAAAAGATTAGAAAGAGAAGCTGAGGCTGCTGCTGAACAAAAGAAATTGCAGATGCAGGTGGAGGAAAGGAGATTTGAAGCTGAACAAAAAAAATTAGAAAGAGAAGCTGCAGCTGAACAAAAAAAATTAGAAAGAGAAGCTGCGGCTGAACAAAAAAGATTAGACAGTGAAGCTGAACAAAAAAGATTAGACAGGGAAGCTGAACAAAAAAGATTAGACAGGGAGGCTGAACAAAAAAGATTAGATGCTGAAGAGAAAAAAGCAATAAGAGAACATGAATTTGAGTTGGAGAAATTGAGATTGACAAGTATGAGTAATGTTAATCAGGCATCTAGTGGTAATGGTAAACCTTCTACTTACAAGGTTAAGGTTCCACCGTTCAATCAGTCCAGTGACGATATTACATTCTGGCTGGATAGATTTGAACGTTCTTGTCGTACACATAATGTGGATAAATCACAATACGCTAATCAATTATCAGAAAACTTGAAAGGTGAATCTTTGACTAGATTATGCCTTGTAGGAGAAGCAGATAAGGATAATTATGATGTCATTAGGGCGGCTTTGATAAAAAAATATCAGCTAAGTGAGGAAGGCTATCGCCTTTTATTTAAAACGATGGTACCTGAGACGGGTGTAGAATTCTCAGAATTCACTGCAAAGGCACGTCTCACAGTTGATCGTTGGATTGAGCTTTCCAAAACAGAAAAAACGTATGAAGGACTTATGGATTTGTTGCTCAGAGATAAGATTA
This sequence comes from Oreohelix idahoensis, assembly GCA_024509875.1. NCBI lineage: Eukaryota > Metazoa > Mollusca > Gastropoda > Stylommatophora > Oreohelicidae > Oreohelix > Oreohelix idahoensis. The sequence continues at coordinate 45,364 of JAMPIV010021833.1, read as the reverse complement.
TGTCATGTGTGAACAAACCTTTCCTTGAATTTATACATGAGCGTAAACCCAAATCTCTAAAAGAAATGGAAGAATATTGTTCCCAATATGTCACTGCACACCCCGACGTGACTTTTGGCAACACTAAGATTAAGGAGAGTATGCCAGTTGCTTCAGCAACACCATACAATCCCAATTATTCACACAGATTTCAGGGACCTCAAAACAGATTTGATAAAAAAGGTAACCATAATAGTTATCAAAACCAAGGTAACCAATCATTTCAGGGTTCTTCTTCAAAGAACTGGAGACGACCTGATAGCTCTCGACACAGGGGTGGTCATAATTATAGGAATTTCCGTAGAGGAAGTAATTATAGAAACTATCAGGGTTATCCGTCTTGGAGTCAACAAGATCATAATTACAGAGATACTCATTATAATGAATATGATAATGGTAACCAAGGGAACTATGACTCAAACCCAAATAGGGGTTACAATAGAGGTAACAATAACTACAGAGGTGATAATAACCGAGGTAGATCTCAAAACAAAAGACATAAACCACATTTTCAGGCAAACTCTGCACAACAAGAGTCCCATGAAGCCTATAAACAGAGTAAAGATAATAATGATGCTAGTAATATGGCATGTGCCGCTTTTGATTTTGGGAGAGCATCTCAGTGCCCCCAATGCAAAACGTTATTTGAGCCAACCACAGTGTCTACTTTAAGCTGTGGCCATCCTCTTCCTGCTCTTCCGGCATCAGTCGCGCATGATGGAAGAGGGTCTCTTGTCTTACATAAGGGTTTAGTGAATAACAATCCAGTCTCTGTGCTATTTGATTCTGGATGCACCACAATTGGTGTTAGGCAGTCACTCGTAGATCCTTCCCGTGCCACTGGACAAGTAGTCAAATGTGTAACATTTGGCGGCACATTAGAGAAATACTCTACTGCTATCATTAGGATTGCTACTCCTTTCTTTACGGGAGATGTACACGCATGTCTTCTTCCTTCTTCTTCTTCTTGCGATCGCATCTTTGATGATTACACCGTCAGACGAGTTCTCATGATGAATTCGACTGTTGTTTGAAGTTCCTCTTTAACTCCATATAGCTTTGAGTTTAGTGTTGAGTCATTGGGCCAGTATATCTTTCTTAACTGGTCATACAGAGGACAGTCCTGTAGAACATGCTCAGCAGTTTGTTCGTTTAATCCACATGTGCACAGTGGTGAAGCAGACAATCGTAGCTTGTGCATGTGTTTATTCAGTTTGTTATGCCCTGTCCTGAGTCGAAAAATAGTTGTCTGTCCCTGCCGGTCGAGAGTGTGATAGTCGTCTTTGGGTTGGTTCTGTTCTCTTCTGATAGTCTGGATAGCTCTCTTTTTCTCAAAGTATGTGACTTCATTATCTTCTTGTTCACATTCTCCTCCCTTTTTTGCAAGTTTATCTGCCTTTTCATTTCCGGGTACACCACAATGAGATGGTACCCACTGAAGTATGGTTCTCTTTTTGGCAGCTACCTTGTTTAGTTCATTTCTCAGATGCGGGAGTTTACCACCCTTGAGAGCTTGCAGGACAGACAGTGCATCTGTGAGGATGACTACCTGGTGGCAGTCAGAGTTGGTGTTATAAATCATATTTGCAGCTTGCTCTAGAGCTTGAACCTCAGCTGTATAGTTGGAACAGAATTTACCAGTGGGAATGTGCCTAGTCTCATAGTGGTTGTCAGGATATGAGATAAAGATACCGGCACCTCCATTCCTAACAGCATTAGTTGCTGATCCATCTGTATAGGCATGTATCCATGATTGATCGGGATAGCTTTCTTGGATCATACTCAATGTAGCAGTTCGTTTTTGCAGATCATTATACTCACATCCACTTGTGAGACCACTGACTGTTGTATTAATTTGGAGGGCACTGCTGGCCTGCTCCCATGGTACAGGGTATAGGGTGGGCTTCAGTGGTGTTGTCTTCATGGATAGGTCTTCTTGATGCTGTCTTATAAGTCTTTTCCCCCGATGCACAAAGCTGCTACGCTTTAGACGTCCCAATGCCAGATCATCTAGTCTTGCCTTCATTGGGTGCATTGGCATACTGTTGTACTTTTCCATCTGGATCATGGTTTTTGTGTCTCTTCTATGGGACAATGTCTGTAATCCAGCAACCTTCTGCATCTCTGTTATTGGTGTAGTTTTCATGGCTCCTGTAATGAGCCTGAGAGCTTGATTTTGCACCTTGTCCAAAGACTGCAGATGTGAGTTAGCAGCTGATGACCATGCTGCTGAGCTAAACTCTAAGTGTGGTCTTATTACTCCATTATAAATCTTCTTTAGATTTCGTTCATTTGCTCCCCAGTTGGTACCTGCTAATTTTCTGAGTATGCCTAGTCGTCTTCGGGCCTTTCCTTCTGCATTTTCAATATGCTTATTCCATGTAAGCCTTTGGTCAAATGTCACCCCAAGATAGGTGGGGTAGCTTTCTTCCTTGATCACGGTTGTCCCTAGGTGTATGTTAGCTGATTTGTCCTTGGGGGCGAGGGAGAACAGTGTTGTGGAGGTTTTGTCTGTGTTTATTGTGATAAGCCATTTCTCTGCCCATGACACTAGCATGTCTGCTGCCCGCTGCATTCTATAATTTGCTGTGGTGACATTTTCATCAGCGCACCAGAGTACTAGGTCATCTGCATATAAGGCAGCTTTAACTCCTGCAGGGAGATCTTTCACCAGGTCATTGATGTAAACAAGGAAGAGTGTTGGGGAAATTACTCCTCCTTGAGGTACCCCCTGATGGAGCAACACTTTTCTGCTCTGCAGACCGTCAAGAGTGACTCTAGTTCTCCTGTTATGCAAGTATGACTGGATCCATTTCATCATGTTGCCTTGGATTCCACTTCTCCTAAGTTTTGCAATGAGGCCATCTTTCCACACCTTGTCAAAGGCCTGCTTGAAGTCGACCCAGATCGTTAGGACCTTTTTCTTCTCCTGGAAGGCATCTTCTATTGCTTGAGACAAGTAAGTAACTTGGTCTTCTATACTGTAGCATTCTCTAAATCCAGCTTGTTCCGGCACCAGGATCTGCTCAGACTCTAAATACCATTTCAATCTGTGGTTGACTATTCGCTCCATAGTCTTCCCAACACAGCTTGTGAGACTGATTGGCCGGTAACTTGCAGCCTCGGTCTTACATTTCCCTTTCTTTAGTATGGGTATTGTGATGGCTTCTCTCCATACTTGGGGTACCGTTCCTTTCAACCAGCTGTGGTTGAATATCTCAAGCAGTTTTGTCTTTGCTGCTGAGCTCAGATTTACTAGCATTTCGTTGCTGATTTTGTCTGGGCCGGGTGACTTTTGAAACTTAAGCTTGGAAATAGCCTTCTGTAGTTCTCCTAGTGTGATGGGTTCCCTCATTGGGGCAGGAGTATCTGTCTGTCCCATGGTTGCCAGTATTTCTTTTCTTATCTCTCTCTGATGGTCTATGTTAATGGGTAAGTTGCTTTCTGAACTGTATCTTCTAGCAAACAAGTCTGCAGCTTGTTTTCCTCTGAAAAGTTTGCCACCTTCATCCAATGTGATAGTCTGCCTTGGTGAGGAATGCTCTTCATTTAGAGACTTGACTAATCTCCAAAGTTTCCTGCCGTCTTTCTCAAGGTTCAGCGATGCCGTTTTAGTTCTCCAGCTTTTCCGCTTTTCTTCTAGCTTTGTTCTCTGAAACTCTGCTACAGCCTTTTTCCATTTGTTGTGAGTTTCAAGTGAAGGCTGAGACTCTGCGTCCTTTCTAGCCTTGTCCATAGCTTCCTGACGTTCTTGGAGTGTGCTGGACCAGTATGGTATGTAGTTACGCCGGCATCCTTTGGGAATGGTTTCTTTTGCAGCTTGTAGTATGCATCTGTTGAAGTCTTTTACCACTTCATTAATGTCTCTGTTCTGTACCTTGAGGGTAGACAGCAGCGTGTTCACCTGATGCCTGAATAAACCCCAGTTGGCTTTTTTGTAGTTCCATCTTGTAATGGCTGGGCCTGTACTGAGAGTTGCACTCTGGACAGTAAGAAAGATTGGGCGATGGTCGCTTCCCCCTAGTTGGTCTCCTACTTCTCTACTAATAGATCCAGCTATATCTGGTGTGGAGAAGGCAAGATCTGGTGTTGAGGTTGTGTGCCATCCTCTGGAGTAGAAGGTAGGAGTATCTGTGGCATTATTGACTAGGATTAGGGAGTGATCATCTTGCCAAGTTTCAACCTCTTCACCTCTGTGATCCAGATGGTTATAGCCCCAGCTCTGGGAGTGGCTATTAAAGTCTCCAACTGCTATAAAGTTGGTGGCTGGTACCTGTATAGAGCTGAGACTCAGGGGTTTGTTGTTCGGACAGTAATAGTTCAGGAGTTCTATTTCCATCTTGTCTACCTTTATCTGCAGCAGCTGATATTCTGCTCCATCCATGAAGGTTTTCCTTTCGTGTGCAGGAATGTTATTCCTTACAAGAGTAAGTACTCCTCCTTTTCGTCTATCTTGTCTGTCGGATCTGAAGCATTGATATCCCCTTATTTTAAAGGTTTGATCTGCTTTCAAGTGAGTCTCTTGGATACAGCAAACACTGACTTGCTTCTCATACAAGATGTTTTCCAGCTCTGTCTTTTTGCTGTATCCAGCCTGCTTGCTGTTCACTCCCTCTGCATTCCAGTGCATCATGACAAGTGGCACTCTGGGTTTCTCTTTTTCTGTTTTGTTTTGGTCAGTAGTTCTCCTCCGCCGTCTGTTGACTCCACAAGACGGTCTAGAGGGTCCTCCAGTAGCTGAGGGTGGGCTCTGTCGAGGCTCAGAGCCCGGCACTGCACCTGCCTGGTGGAGCTCCACAGGGCGAGCACCAGAACGAGATTTATTTGACGGTGTACTCTCCATAGAAAAAAAAAGCGAGTTGCATGATACTGTGGTTTCCGGTGCGCCTTCTGGCCCAGTATCTACGACTTTAGCACCTGTTCAACGGGAGAGTGGGCTCATCCCTAATCTGTTTATGTTCCCAGTAGTAGACTATTCGCAAGCAGCCTGGGGGTGTCACTGCTCTGCGCGGACCTTGTTTACCGAGGCGGCGTCCGAGCTCGTATGGTGAAAATATGGTTGCGTTATCTTCAAAATAGCCCTGTCTTTCCCGTGGCTTTTCTGCCATCCTGCAACTTTGAGTTAGGGAGTTCTGAGCTCCAGTCTCTTTCCCAGGCATTTTATCCTGGCCTGGCACGCATACAGAGGACCCCACTTCTGGTTCTAAGTTAGCAGTTGGGGATAGGTGGGGTAGCACACTGTGCATTCCCCGTCATCCAGGGGGCTCTCCAACTATGCAGAGCTTGCACAATGCTGTGCTTTGGTTCGGGGCTCTCCCAAGGAATCCTCACGTCCTGCACAGAGCCACTTCCCGATACCCACCACCTGCCAACCCTCCATTGTAGAAATCTCCTGCATGCGGCCATCCAGTCAAGAGCCAGTATTAAGTCTGGTGCCCAAGTGATCCCCCCAAGCTCAGTGTGCAATGCTGGGTTCTCATCATGCTGCAACACAGGAGGGATTGTGATGCTCAGCCATCTCTCTCAATTCTGCACCGATAAGTGACATCGGGGACTTAACTTTGCCTCAGTACTGGGAGGCCCCGTTTCCGGGTACACCACACACAGCCAATTGAGGCAACGGTCGCCATGGGCGTGATAGACGACAAACAGTGAAGAATGAGGCAAGAAAGCATTTAACCCATGAAGTGGGGGTGGATTGGTGCAGACCAGAGCATGTACCACTCGCCGGTGGGTTCTGCATCTACACCTATAGGGTTCCACCCACTCCTCAGCCCATTTAGTCTGGCCCCTCACCCAGGACCTGTCCGGCTTGGGTGACCCTGCCAGGAGTAAAACTCCCGCCGGCATAGCTCCCGGGATCATTGAGGCGCTCAAGCTCTCCAACCACGGCAAGGTAGGCTTACATGTGGAGAGATGTCTTCTTCCGAATCCGATCGCTGACCTCATCATCGGTCGCATTCATGGAGTCAAGGAATGCACTCCGCAACAAATTTTCACGTGGGAAAGGCAAAACATGCAGATTGCTAACGCTGTAGTCACTAGAGCTCAGGCTCTTAATGTGCCTCAAACTTCATCTATTGAAGATAATGAAGTGCATAACCAAGATAATCCCTTGGTAATTTCTCGTGACTCGTTTATAAAACAGCAAGAAGATGATCCCACTCTGAAGAAATTCTTCATTCTTGCAACTAAAGGTGATCCGAATAAGGACACAAGTCGTAAATCGTGGATTACAAAGAAGAATGGCGTACTTGTACGTATGGTTCAAGACTCCATTACGTCAAGTCATTCTCAAATCCTGGTTCCCAAGAATTTGAGAGTTAAAATTTTGCAGCACGCTCACGACTCTCAGTGTGCTGGACACATGGGTTTTTCCCGTACTAAGTCAAGAGTCCTTGCGGCTTTCTTTTGGCCATTGGTAAACAAGGACATACGTATTTATTGTCGATCTTGTAAAGTATGTCAGGAAGTTAAATCCAAAGGTCCACGGCATGCTGCACCCATTCAGGCGGCGGACATTCCTATTCGGCCGTTTCAAAAAATGGCCATAGACATTATTGGTCCATTTAAGATCAAGTCTGCCAGAGGACATCAGTTTATCTTGACGTGTGTTGATATGTGCACACGTTGGCCAGAGGCTATTCCTCTGAAGAGCATTACTACTGCTGATATTGCAGATGCTCTTTGGCTTATATTTTCTCGTCTGGGGTTCCCCGGAGAGATATTGTCAGACCATGGCACCCAACTAATATCAGATACCATGTCTCAAGTAATGTCTACTCTGCAGATAGATAGATCTTTAAGTAGTATCTACCATCCAATGTCTAATGGTATGGTCGAACGCCTTAATAGAACACTTAAAAACTTACTGGGGAAGATAACTGAGGATCATCCTCAAGACTGGGACAGAGTTTTACCTGCGGCCCTCTTCGCTTACAGAGAGGTACCCAATGAACATACGGGATTTTCTCCCTTTGAACTCGTCTTTGGCGCGCGTCCGCGTGGCCCTATGTCGTTGCTTCACGATCTCATAACATCTGACAATATTGACGATGACACAAAGTCATCCTACGAATATGTCATCGCGTTGAGACAAAAAATTATCGAAGCATGCAAATTAGCAACTTCTTCTTCTGAATTTGCGAAACAGAAGGCAAGGCAATTTGCCAATAAGAAGAGATGCTTACGACAACTTTGTCCTGGTGACAAAGCATTTGTATTACTACCTTGTAGGGAAAACAGATTACTTATTTCTTGGAAAGGTCCGTACGATATAATATCGAAAATTTCCGATGTCGACTATATTGTCGATATTGATGGGAAGCATAAAACCTTCCACATCAATATGCTTACTGAATTCCATGAACGTCCGGATTATTTGCAACCCATTTTCCAAGCAACGGACAATTCTCCAGTACAACATGGTCATTACTCATCACTGTCCGTGATACAGGATGAGGAAACAAGTTTTTCAGATGTAAATCTTCCTCTTCCAATGATCCCACTTCATTCCAGTGAATCATGGAAGAACGTTACTGTCTCTCCTGATTTGTCTCTAGGAGAACAGCGACAAGTTTCAACTATGTTGCAAACATTTCAGGATGTACTCACTGACATCCCTGGACAAACGAATGTCATTCAACATGACATTGTTCTAACTGACCATACTCCTATTAGGGTTAGACCTTATCCTATACCTATACATTTTCAAGCACAGGTCGAGAAAGAGTTGGATGAGATGATAGATTTGAAAATAATCGAACCATCCACCTCTGCATATTCTTCGCCGATGGTTATTGTGCGTAAAAAAGACAATAACATACGTCTTTGCGTTGACTATCGAAAATTGAATCAAGTAACGAAGTTCGATGCCGAACCTATGCCTTTACTGGAAGAGCTACTTACTCGACTCTCCAAATCTCATTTTTTCACTAAACTTGATTTGTCTAAAGGATATTGGCAAGTTCCTTTATCTGAACGCGCCAAACCTCTCACGGCTTTTTCAACACCTAGAGGTTTGTTCCAATGGAATTTTATGCCTTTCGGTCTTATGAACGCACCAGCTACGTTCGTACGCATGATGCGCCGAATCCTATCTTATCGGTCAGATGTCATTGCATATCTAGACGACATCTGTCTTTTCAGCGATACTTGGGAAGATCACTATTCAGGGTTAGATGAATTGCTGTCTACTTTGCGTGAGCACAACCTGACAGCGAAACCCTCTAAAGCCTATATTGGTTTTAGCGAAATTTCTTTCCTAGGCCACCGAGTTGGTCATGGTTTCCTAAAGACAGAGGACCATAATACTAGTAAGATACTTAACATCTCAATCCCTAAGACTAAAAAACAGGTGAGAAGTCTGTTAGGTCTTATTCAATTTTATGGCAGATTCATTCAGAATCTATCCTCTATCATGGCACCTCTCTCAACACTTCTAAAGAAAGGTTCGCCTAATGTGGTCCACTGGTCTCAGGAATGCCAATGCTCTCTGGATAAGATTAAAACACTGTTTTCAACACCACCTATTTTAGTGCTACCCACTAAAGATAAGACATTCGTTCTTCGTAGTGACGCTTCATCCACTGGGATTGGAGCGGCACTAATGCAAGAGTACTCTGGAACTCTGCATCCTGTAATGTATATTTCCAGAAAACTTAATGCGGCAGAAAGGAATTATTCGGTTTTAGACCGTGAGCTATTAGCTATGGTTTGGTCGATCCTCAAACTACAGAGATTCCTTCTAGGCGCACATTTCATAGTAGAAACCGACCAAAAAGCTCTTACTGCTATACAGAGTAAGAATTTGAAGAGCTCGAGGTCTACTCGATATGCAATTGCTCTTCAACCTTTTCATTTCTCTGTGCGAGCTATTCGTGGATCAGATAATGTGATGGCAGACATTCTGTCAAGATGCCCACATGATTCCACATAACTATTAGGGCTTAGACTTCTTGATATGTCTAGTTCTATAGTAGTTCCTTTTCTATATCATGATAGATACACATTTGTAATTTAATAATATAATGATTGTATCACTACATAGCGGTTCATGGATGTTTATTCACCGCTGTGCTTTGATGATTTTTTCTTCATAAATCATAAATTTAAGATATCTAAAGCGAAATGATGATATGAATTTTTTAGGCATTGTGTAATTGCCAGAATTGTATTATACTTTGATGACACCTTCCTGGAAAAATATACTTGTAGAGAAATAATTTATCTCAGTTTATGAGACACATTCTCACCAGTCGCTCCATAAGTCGACTTAGCCTCATATTAGGCGTTATAGGTATTCCTGATATTTTCATCTGCGCATTATTCATGCGTTGTGAGCCTATTGTACGTTGCTCCTAGATGTATTTCAAAAAAAAAAAAGTTCCATTTTTTTTTTCCCGGGAGGTGTGGTAAGACTGTTACGTGCAGTCTTTGATATCTTACAATATTATACATAGGTAATTTTTTAGTGCTTAAGGGAAAGTCATTATTGAGTTACTTCCCTTGAAAGTTGGGCCATCTCTTCGATCAAACTCCGCGGATAAATCCATTTTACTGCGATTTATTCGTTGTTTGGGTAATAATAGATTGTTCTTGCTTCAGAATATCTATGGCCTGAATTTATGTGTATTGTTTGTCTGAGTAGGACGAGTCTGTCTTATATCTGTATATCTTTACATATCTAAGTCGAACTATATGTTCTGTTGTCTCTAGAGAGGTCAAAGGCTATTCGGCGGATGTGTCGCTAGAGTGTGGTGTGATTTGGCTTCGTCCTGATAGGGACTGTGTGTTTCCTATGTCGGCCTGTCGCCGGGAAAAAGTGATCTCAGTATTTGTGGGGAAAGTGATAGTCGTCTAAACCTATCGTGTATGCTTTACCCCAGTGTTTATTCATATTGCCAAGGAATGGCAGTTTCATATTCCCTCTACCAAGGTAATCAAAGATACTCTTATGAACTCTCGATCGAAGCCACCATTTTCGATAGTTACGATTTGAATGTCTAAGAGAATATATTTGACTCGATGAAAACGACTTCGATTCCTAGCAGCACTATATCCTGTAGATTGCAGTCAATTGTTCATGATCAAATCTACAGAGCAATGCAATGTTTTATGAATGACTAACTTTAGGACAGATTCATTATCTGTATCCAAACGTGAGTGACAGCTCACGAGTGAAGCCATCTTGGAACCAAAACATGTAGTGACTTTCAAGAAGAGAAAGGGGATGCCCGTATTATCGCTTGTTTAGTCCAGAGATCACTGCTACACATGAGAACCCGTTATTAGCGGTTCAATATTATTATATGAAAAAATATGTGCTGAACATTATGTTGAAGAATCGTCGCTAGACGAGATTAGGTTTAGAAGCCATCTGAAATATTGTTTATAAGCTGACGTGCTCAGTCAGTGAAGTCAGATGATATATGTATGGGCGATACTGAGTGCTTGGCTACTGACAGTCCATTATACACTTATTCTACATGAGTGCCCATGTAACATTGCAAGACCATTTATCCACTGTACTATGATGTATTATGCCAACCTGTGATTTGTCACTATCTGTGCTGTCGAGTGTGTACGTCCAATTAAACTTTAGAAAAGGTACACAGTCGTTGGTGTCGATGACTTCCAGTCATACATGAGTGTGAGAAAAGAACATTTGTCAACAACACGAACCCTTATCATCATTCGCACATTGTACACCCAATCCATGTCTACACACCACTGCGTAGGTCAAGTTGACATTCCATACACTACAGTGGAGCAAACAACACCATAGAGATCTTATCAACTGATGATGATGATGATGTCTGCTTCCATCCACTTATATCTATCTTTTGGTGGATATCATTAACGGGAATAAAAATCCAACATTATAACAACCTTATCAGCCATCAAGACACAAAACGCATGCTAAAAGCACACAAGGCTGTGGACAGTATCTTTGATCATGAATTCACGATAGCTCAACTACAATCCAGTCTCCTAAAGACCAAACTCAAAAAAGCACCAGGGCCAGACCAGGTTACCAACGACATGAAAGTCATACTTGCAGAAAAAGGCTTGCTGACGATCCTGGAATTCAATAACAAGACGTGGAGAAGTAGCACTGTACCTATAGGATGGAAAACGGCTAATTTTATCCCAATTATCAAAAAAGATAAACCACCAAGCGAAGTCAGTAGCTACCGGCCCATCTCCCTGACTTCATGCATTGGGAAAATGGCAGAACGTATGATAAATGCATGCCTCTACTGGTGGTTAGAGAAAGGGAAAGCCATCCATACTAACCAAGCAGGATTTAGAAGAGGAAGACAGACTGTTGACCAGGTAATCCGATTGGTGCAACAGATTGCTGATGCTTTCCAGTATAAAAATCATGTGGCCGCAGTTTTCGTAGACCTCAAGCAGGCATACGACAGAGTATGGGGAGATGGTCTATATTTCAAGATCCAGAAGATAAGGATAGAAGGAAGAATGTTTCGTTGGATAAAAGATTCCCTCACAAATAGAACCATCTTCACAACGTAGAACGGAACAACATCAGGGGAAAAAACCATCCAAGAAGGCCTCCCACAAGGCTCGGCCCTAAGCTGCACTCTCTTCCGCATATACACAAACGATCTGGCAGACTACCTTGAATTACCCAGTGCCCTATTTGCTGATGACCTAGTCTTTTGGGCAGAAGGGAAGCCCCATTTGCAACTGCAAAATAAACTAAACCGTGCACTGGCTGCTCTAACAACCTACTGCAGCTTCTGGAAAATGGTGATCAACACGAGTAAGACAGTCTACACTATATTCTCAGCAACAAAACAGGAAGAAAAGAACTGGATTTAAACCTTGGTGATACAAAGCTAGCTAAAGAGAATAATCCGACTTATCTAGGGATGCAGCTAGATACCAGACTCACATACAAAACACATGTTGAATCCCTAATTGCAAAGGCCTCTAGAAGGCTGAATCTCATAGAGCGATTGGCAAGCACTGATTGGGGAGTCAATCAGTACACCCTACGACAACTGTACTTGGGATACGTGCGCTCAGTTATGAATTACTCTCTACCCCAGCAAGCCACTGCTAGCCCAACACTCAGACTGAAACTAGATCGCATACAAATCCAGGCACTCAGATTCATCTGTGGAAGCTTGCGAACTACCCCGACCAGCGCATGCGAGATTTTTGCCAATGTGGAACCCCTAGAACTAAGGAGAGAGAAATCAGTTATCATCACGGCAGATAGGTTTTTGCAAGCTGACAAGGATGACCCCCTGAAAAATGTTATCAGTGACCGCAACTCCAAGTACCTAATTAAAAAGACCTATTTCACCAGAAGGTACCAAGAGCTTTCAGGGAAGCACTACATACCAGAGACAAGACTACCTACTCAAGTTGTGCCTGACCTACCACCTCACGTAGAACTAAAAAGACCAATAATACGTACAAACCTCCTACAACCCGCAAATAAAAGCCTCATACCTACGCTGCTGAAAACACTTGCTATGGAAACCATCTGTCAGTACGATGAAGACATTATCCATGCCTATACAGACGGGTCAGCTTTCAAAGCAGTAATAAATGCTGGATACGGGGCCATAATCATCCCACCCAGTACAGAAGAACCCATCAACATTGCAGGCCCCTGTGGTACCTGGTGCACAAACTACGAAGCCGAAGTAGTCGCCATACAGAAAACCTTAACTAGAATGTTTGAACTTTTTGAATCAAACGAAATGGAACCAAATGATGTTGTAGTATTCTCAGACTCGCAGGCTGCCCTCCTGGCAATAGGAAACTGGAAAACCAACTTACCTTTAACACTCCTCCTGCTCCACTTACATCTGTTCAGCCCCATGATTATGATGCTTCCTCATCAGACTCTGATAGTCCTCCCAGTGATGATGTTTTACACAAACTCCGGTCTAGAGTAGTCCGTCGAGCTGCTGTTCCTTCCGCCTCCTCGGTGCCTTCTCCTTCCTCTTCCTCCCGTATGGTTGATCGTACCAGACGTTATCGTTCCTGTTCCGCCTCTGAAGGTCCTATCCCTCCTCCTGAACTGTACTCCCGTATCCACTTCCGTGACACGCGTTTGGCTGAGTTACCCTCCATTACTCCGGGCCCCTCTCATGCTTCGTCTCAGCATGATGTTATTATACGTCCAATTACAGCAACACCTGTCCATACCTCCCTTCCTCCCTCTGTTAACCTCTCTTCTGATCCCGCTCTTCCTCCCTCTGATTATTTTCCTCCACCTCCCTCCGACCTTGATACCGCCCCTGATTCCGACTCTTCGGATGTTGAACCTGCTCTTCCAACCTCTGATTATTTTCCTCCCCCTCCCTCAGACCTTGACAGTCCCCCCGATTCTGCTTCCTCTGATACTGAACCTGATGTTCCTCCTCCCCCAGCTCGTTTTCCTTCTAAACGTCGTCATTCGACATCATCTGGAGATTCCGCTCCCCTTCCTAAGTACCTTCTCCAGCAGGCCGCCCATGTGCGTACCCGTTTTCGTCACTCCCGTAATTCTGTTCATTCTCCTCACCGTAGTCCCTCCCCTCCGCCCCCGCCGCCCCCTGTCACACCTCCGCCCCGTAGATTACGTATTCCCCTCCGTTGTCCTCCTACCATTCCACAGCCTCCACCCCGACCCTCCCGTCATGTCCCGTCCACTCCTGTTGTCCATGCCATTGTTCCTACATCACAACCTACACAGTACGATCCTCGCCTGTCATTGCTAGCCATTGAAAGATTGGAAGCGGTGAATATTTTAGCGAAGTTGATTACGAATTGAACTGTACTTACCTCCAGATGCCGAGTCCTGTCATGTTGACATTTCCTGCCCTGATGTCATTTTCAAGCATGATGTCAAACCCTGTTTTTCGTATTGAACTGTACTTACCTCCAGATGCCGACTCCTGTCATGTTGACTGCCATTTTCAAGCATGATGTCAAACCCTGTTTCTCGTGTATTACGAAGCAAGTCTCTTACACTATGCTCCCACTGCTGAATTGATTGATCCTGATGCTACAGTAAAGACCAACCGTTACGCAGCCCCGGACATCTCGGTTACAGACTTTATGCACTTTTCCAGTTCTGCTATGAAGTCCAAGAATCGCTATTTATGGAGAGCTGTTACATTTTCGTCCGCAAGAAAGACATTGCCGAATCTGCCAGTACATGAACAGTTACCCTTGCGACCTCCTTTTAAACACTGCTGATGGAGATCTCCCGACTCAGAAGAACTGTGTAGTTCTCATATATTGTAGTTAATGTATTTCCCTTTCACATGCGTTAGCGTCATTAAGTCACGTTATTTTCGACTGATTTAATATTTGACCATCTTTTATGTCCCTTTGTTTTTTTCCCTATGCTTTTGACCATCTTTTATGTCCCTTTGTTTTTTTTCCTATGCTTTTGACCATCTTTTATGTCCCTTTGTTTTTTTTTTTTTTTGCTACGCTTTTGACGTAAGATTTTGCCCAGATTTGAGTGTTCAGTTCGTTCTGTTGTACCTAATAAAAGTGTTTAACTAATGTACATCTTCACCCGCCACTAATGTTGGCATCATTCATGACTTATTACGATAATGACTCCATTTTGCGTTATGATTGTTTGAATTTCCAGTTATTGTTCCACCAACATATGTGATTTAACTATTTGCCATTTCTCCATTGAGTACCGTAGTCCGTTGATTACTATGTTTCCAATCCTTGCATTGTTTCCGGTTATTGTTACACCGGTGCAGTCATTTTTTTTATTATTGAGACTTACCCATGTTTCCCATACCTTTCCACCAAGTTTTGTGGTTTCATTTCCATTTGTTCCATTAATTTTATTTCATCACCCACTTCAGTTGAAGTGTGGGGTGACGGCCATTTTGTACATCCGCCATTTTGGGCGTCCGCCATATTTTATGGGCACCCGCCATTTTTTTCCAGTTTTCCTTTGCGACGTTATCTCGCTTGTCATGTTCTATCATGTTTTATAATTCGCATATGTTTGAGAGATATTGATGACTATCAACCCATAAAAGCGGTTTGCTAGTTGGTTGATGATTGTTCAGTTACAGTTCTATTTTTGCCCATTATTAGTGCTAGTTGTTCATACTATGTCTTCCCCTGTTCTTCACGGCTGTTTGCGAGCGATCTTTTAGTTATTTCCCCTTTTTCCCCGACCGCGCTATTTATAGCCCACTTGACAGAGGTCACGTGGTCAGCTTCCTAATGGGAAAAACATGTGGCGATGTTTACTTTTGATAGGGCTTAATTAATGCTTTTAGGCTACTTTTTTATTATAAATACCGGCTTTAATTTTGCGTAAAGCTAGACTAGAAATGTTAGAGTAAATTTTAGAACAAGAACAAACATTTTATCACAATTAGAACAGAAGATATAATAGTCTGAAATAGTGTAAAATTTACGTTTTTTTTATATTTTGTTATGGTTTGTTTACAATGCAATTTTCACTAAATCGGTCACAATCAACATGCATAACAAATTACAGAAATCAAAAGTAGAAAACCTGCAGAAAATGGATATCAAAGATTTGTTTTGGTTTCATGCGTCAAACATTAATTATTGAAAGTTTAAATTGCAAGTCCACATTTATTACCTTAAAATAACACACCCAATTGTCCCCAAAACATGTTTGAATTGCTTTTATGCTACTTTATTATTATAAATACCGGCTTTAATTTTGCGTAAAGCTAGACTAGAAATGTTAGAGTAAATTTTAGAACAAGAACAAACATTTTATCACAATTAGAACAGAAGATATAATAGTCTGAAATAGTGTAAAATTTACGTTTTTTTTTTTTTACATTTTGTTATGGTTTGTTTCTAATTCAATTTACACTAAAACGGTCACAATCAACATGCATAACAAATTACAGAAATCAAAAGTAGAAAACCTGCAGAAAATGGATATCAAAGTTTTGTTTTGGTTTCATGCGTCAAACATTAATTATTGAAAGTTTAAATTGCATGTCCACATTTATAACCTTAAAATAACACACCCAATTGTCCCCAGAACATGAGAGCTAACAATTATCTCAATCATACATCATGAGTTCTGATCCAGTCTGCGCAATGTTTTTCTAATATGTGCTGTTTATGAATTGTCTTACTAGGGAATAGCTTTCTGAACAAAGACATATAAGTCTCTATCGATGCTGTTATTGATTCTTTACTAATTGGTTTACTGTGTGATATTTTGTTGTGTACTTTCTCAAATGCTTCTTTCAGTGAGTTGAATTGTTCTTGGGCAATAAAAGCTATGTTAGTTATATCTTGTTTGTCTGTAATTTTCAGTGTTTGTGTAATGATTGCTCTTGTAAGATCTTTATAAACTTTTTGTGTGAGATATCTGTGGCAGTGATTCCCTATAAATGCTCTGCTATTATAAGCCTGTTGTATGATTTTGTGTTTGGCTAGTACCTTGTCCATGTGTGAGCAAACTGGACCAGACCTAGTACACAGATCTTGAAACTGAAGTTTGGCCAGCGCATCTTGTGCATTTTCAAGTCTAACTTTAAAATTATCTGTCTCCTCCTTATCCTCACAAAGTTCAATACCTACCTGAAAAATTCAATTTTAGCTCCTAATTCTTCTGCCTATTTCCAGTTCCTACTAAATCTCTTCAAGTTCTTAAAAGTACTAATGTTTGCATGTATCTCTTGCGAATTCTCAAATATCTTTGCTTCTATTGTATCAGCTACCTGTTCTAGAAGTCTGTGGTGTTTCAAAACAATGCCTAATAAAATATGAAGGTAAGGAGGAGCTACATTTTCAATTTCAATCTCTAACATTGGTTTGTGTAAACAATTATGGTAATGTGCCACTTGCCTTTTATTCCCTTTCCCATATTTCATATATCTATTGTAATCTCTTATCAACATGGCCAAACTTCTTGGTTTGCAAGTTGTATGCTCTCTGGATGTCTTTGATGAAAATGTTTGGTTTGTCTGGAGCTCAAGGAATATACCCATGTCTGTGGTGTCTCCAGCAAAACAAGGAAATAATCCCCGAATAAGAAAACAACAACTTGTTTACCATCCCACTCTAAATATTTTAGTGACTCTATCTGAGCTTTCATGCCATTCATAAATATTTCTAAATTATCATATGTATCTCTGACTCTAGCCATTGATAAAAGGATGGTATTAGATTTAGAATTTGGTTTCTCTAAATTTACTACCTGCATTGTAACATTGAATGAAAGAAGATATACAAACAGTTACTTAGAATTCGCTGGCAGCCGTCGTGTGCACAGGATTGTCTACCAAAGAACACCAATGGAACAGTCCTTATCTCACACACAATTAAAAAAAAAAATTCATATTATAAATAGAAGATTAACAAGACTTGAAAGATAGATCAAATTATGTGGAAGTAATCTATCTATAGCTTTACATGTTTTCTGACGCTTATATACGTAGCTAAATATCATTATAAATGAATGAAAATGCAAAAACAGATGGTGCTTTACAAAAAGTTATTTTTTTACTACCTTATTTAAGATTTGTGGGTATCAGGAATGCGTTTAAAGGGATTTAAATGCTATAAAATCTGGTGACAATATGCTTGTTCTTGTAATGCCACACTCACAAAACTGACTACCACACATTCTCAAGATATGAAACCAAAAAAAGAAGTATGTGGAAATAATCTTTAGCTTCCCTTCGAGAAGTCTTTATAATTATAAACTCAAACGAAAGGGCCGATTTTTAGATATTAAATTAATAAAAAGATTACTTATTTTATGAATTTCCTTAAATGATGACGCTGTTTTCAAAAGTCTGTAACTCCGTCAAAACTAATTTCAAACAAATAAAAATGCAATCAAAAATAGAACACAGAACAAAGTTATAGTACACAAAAGAATTTTAGCGCTGTGTTTATCCAGAACGAGTGTGTAATGATTTATATTTTACTGATTTTACTCACACATCAGCTGATTTTCCCCGCCAAAAACTTAAATAGTCTTTTACGGTGCACACAAAATTTTATACCCGGTGTCAGAATTCCGGTCGCCGAAACTAAAAGAGCGCTCTGGTATAGGGCACAAACAGCCGTGTCTTCCATATGTCCCTTGACTATGTCCATCAGTCCCTACATATGTCCCTTGACTATGTCCATCAGTCCCTACCTATGTCCCTTGACTATGTCCATCAGTCCCTACCCCCTTACAATTACTTCTTGAAATGTTAATGATATTGTTTCATCCATCATTCCCATCTTTTGATTGTTGTATTCCTACAGACATGATTTCTTATGGGATACATGAACCCCGATATTTTTAGGGATTAGTCATTTTTTTGTAGGGACTAAAGTGTCTCCTAACGGGATACACTTTGGTGGCCCCTGGGCGTATGTAACAGTGTAGACTACTACATCGCTACAACTGTTAGCCTTATAGTAAAGTATTTTATGAATGACTAGTTAGAGATAAATAAACCACTAGTCAAGAATCAATGACATCATCAGTCATGACACACATGAACCCATGATGTCAACAAACCTTGTGTGGCCTCCATACAAGTCAGACCGGAAAACATTTAGATTAGAGAGAACCTTGAACAATGGTTGGTCATCGTCACTTAGAAACAATAATTTTAGACTAGAGGTTTCGTAGTTAGTTAGGTTAAAGATTATTTCAACAGTCAACTAGGCCCCAAAACCAATCAAAAGAAGGTTTCCGGTCTTAACTCCAATAAGAAATATTTCATCCGGCCAGCCATAGTACCGGACTAGTATAAAGACTGATGCATCATAGTAACCAGTGAGAGCTTGAGACAGTTATCTCAAAGCTAGAGTCAAACCAACATAAGGCGTTCTCTTTTGAGGTGTGGAGAAACATGGCGCATCCCCTACTGAGAACACAAAGCCTTTGACTCATACGGTTAGGACAAGAATATAACCGTCTAGAGATCCCCTACCAACCAGGGTAATTAGTGACCCAGCACTAACCGCTGCTACGATTATATTGTGGTTTACTCCACTATTTGTAAGTTCGACTTAGTTCTAATCAAAGTCTCGTTCGAATTTTTAATTCGCTAGGATTTCCACAGTGAATAGACATGCCACAAAACGACTACAGTATTGAGGAGCCGTAAGCCTTTTGCCATCGAGGCTAAAGCTGGCAGTTTTTCCTTTCTTCCCCACCAGAAATTTCTCTCGAACTGCCACATGAGGCAGATCCAATGTCGTCGGATGGAGGACAAAATGAAAGTTCAGACATGGAGGGAGAGGATGAAGGATTATACTGGAGGGTAGCTTTTCGCACGGGGCGGCCAGACGGAAGAGCAGGAGGAGGGACAGTGTAGGGGCGCTGCTCATCTAGTCGCAATTGGTTAGCATGAGCTTAGGTTTCGTGGTGTCGTTCTTCATTCCATATCACGAAGGTAACAGGGGATGTCTGTTCAACTATCTTGTACCCGGAAAGCCAGCGATGATCAAATTTGTCGCTACGGACATGTTTCTTAAACGAGACCAAATCACCAACATAGAAGTAGGGTAGGTTAGTGCCCTTATCAAGCAAACGCTGTCACTTTTTAAACGCCTTGAGAGCGTTATGGTGAACTTGCTGGTGGGCGGAACGTTTTTGTCGCAGCATAATCTCAATAGGATTATCACCCATATATTTCCGCTGAGGAGTAAGGAGATTATCCAAAGGTAGGCGTGGTTCCCTGTTATACAAGAGGTAGAATGGCGAGAAACCAGTCGTATCATTCACATTGACATGCAGAGCCTCAAGAGCTTGGGGTAAATAAAAATCCCAATACTGCGGATTATCAGCTGTGAATTTGGAGAGGATGTCATGAAGAGTCTTATGCATTCTTTCATTGCGACCATTTGACTGGGGCCTGTAGAAACTAGTCATCTTATGTCTTATATTAAGGGCTGCAAGAGTAGAATGAAAAGGTCGACCTGTAAATTGCTTTCCGTTATCCGAAAGAATACTCTTCGGATAGCCGTGGCGAGGCACAAAAGTATTAAGGAAGATTTCAGTTACCTCTTCAGAAGAAGAGCCACGGAGTGGAAAACATTCGGGCCAGACTGAGTACTGGTCTACAAAATGCAAGGCATGTGTATTACCGGATTGAGAAAGAGGGTAGGGACTAGAGAGATCAAGACTGACGCATTCCATAGGAAAATGTGTCAGAGACATCAGTTGGGTAGGGATACGCAGAGGACGCATGTTGCGCTGCTTGCAAGTTCTACAAGAGTCAACATACTCGGCAACGTCCTTATAGAGAGAAGACCAATAATATCGTTTACAAATAATGTCTCGTGTTTTATCTCGCCCCATGTGGCCATTAGAATCATGGAAATCATGGAGAACACGAGGGATAAGATGCTTAGGAAGACAGATGAGGAGTTTATCTGGACATTTAGGGTTAATCCAGTAAAGAATATTATCAGAGGACTGAATAGTGTAATTGGAAACGGATTTGGGGTCACGCTGAAACTGAGAGCGAATCTGCAGGAGTGCAGGATCTCGAAGTTGTTCCTTCGTAGTGAAAGAAGGAAAAAGGAGCTCATCAAGAGAGCTAGAAGGGGTGTCATGAGTAGAAATGACAGGAGGAGGACAGTCAGCATTAATGACAAGTATTTCTTTAGCGTTATCGTCAAGGTCTGATGACGCCTTAGGATCTGGTCTAGAAGAATAGGAGGGATCCGTACAAGTATAATATGGAATCCGAGACAGAAGGTCAGCTACAGTTTTTGTTCTCCTGGAATATGCTCAATGGTAGCATCATAACTCTGTAAATTCAGAGCCCAGGTTTGTAGCTTACGGGGTTGCTCAGACGTCTTGGATAGCCAAGTGAGCAAAGGCTTGTGGTCGGTACGGATTAAAACCTTTGTACCACGTAGATAGAAGTCTAACTTTTGCAATGCATAGTGTATGGCAAAAGCTTCCTTCTCAGTAACGGTCCATCTTTGTTGAGACCGACTAAGTGCGTGAGAGAGGAACGCAATAGGCATCTCGTTTGGGACCTCGGCAATAATCGGAGGAGAGTCCGAAACGTTGGCCTGGACAAGGCAAGCACCAACGGCCCGAAAAGAAGCGTCCGTATACAAAATCATAGGACGTCTAATGTCTGGATATGCCAACCGAGGAATCTTAGTAAGGGAAGACTTAAGATAATTGAAAGCATCTTGGCAGGCGTCAGTCCATCGGAAACGAGCATACTTTTTAGTTAGAGCAATAAGAGGCTCAGAAGCTCGAGAGAAATTGATTATATGCTTTCTATAGTAAGAACAACTGCCCAAGAAACCACGAATGTGGCGAACAGAAGTAGGAGGGGGCATATCACGGATGGCCTGTACTTTAGCATCATCCGGACGGACACCATCTTGGTTGATTATGAAGCCAAGATATTTGGCTTCGGTCTGTAAGAAAGCACATTTGCTTAACTTGAGCATAACATTATGTGCCCTCAATCGGTTAAAAACTTTCTCCACATGGAGTAAATGATCCTCAAGGGTTCCTGGAGTGTGAATCAAGATGTCATCAATATAAGCCAAGGCATAAGATTGCATGCCTTTCAGTACTTCGTCCATGAGGGACATATACGTAGCAGGGCTGGTCTTTAGGCCGAAAGGCATGACATTCCACTGATAACTCCCAATATGTGTACAAAAAGAGGACTTCACTTTGGCTTCCGGTGACATCGGAATGCACCAGAATCCAGAACGGGAATCTTGGGTAGTAAACCACTTAGATTTGCCAACGGTTGCCAATATATCATCAACCCGAGGAAGGGGGTATGAGATAACTTTGGTGATGGCATTTAAGGCCCGATAATTGCAACAGAAGCGATTAGTACCATCCTTCTTAGTGACTATTACAATGGGGGAAGACCAGGAGGATCGGATCTCTCAATGATACCTGCTGCCAACATATCCGTAATCAATTTCTCCACGATCTCCCTATTCTTAAGTGGAGTGTGGTATGGCTTAAGTGAGACAGGAACTTCAGTAGTGGTATGGATTTCCATTGTTACAGTATTTGTTCTCTTCAGTTCCATGTCTGAGAGAGCAAAGATATCATGATTATTCTTGACGATCTGACGAATGCGACTGGCATGTGGGGAGTCAGTTGTTACTTCCTCCATTAATTGAGCAAGGCGTGTAGGTGGCACATTCAAGGAAGAGGAGGGAGAAGGAGAAAGTTGTGGGAAAAGAGGCTAAGGAGGAGAAGTACGATAACCGGAAGTAAAGGTAGGAGAGGAAAGTGAACGGCGCTGAGGAGGGTAGTTACTAAACGATACACGCGCATTAGTAACAGCACCAATGGTGTTGGGGTATGAGGAGGAAGGTTGAGGAATTAAATGTGAAGGAGTAGTGGAGGGGCGGGTATCACACACTGTGGAGGGAGGAACAGAGGCCCGAGGAGGTAGGGAATGTGATGCTAAGTGAGCAATCACTGTACCACGTTGGATAGTCACAGGTTTCCCAGAAGTATTTAACAGCATGACGGGAAAATCACGCTTAGTGGAAATCTGAACAATGCCATGAACAACATTGATGCAGGGGTCATCAATGATGTCAATATCAGGCAATGGTTCCACCATGACAGAATGGCCAGAAGAGACATAGTCAGATCGTTTGACCCGACCAGTGGCAATAGTCAAAGAGTGAGGCTTTAAGGTGACAGGAGCAGTGAAGCGGACAAGGGATGCGATGTGAATATCATCCTGAAGAGGGATGTATTCACCATTGACGCGAATCTGTCGCTAGTCAAAATAGATTCGGGCGTGATGACGAAGGAGAAAATCACGACCAATAATAAAATTACGGGACATGCCTCTTGTGATGATAAATGGATGGACAATAGATTGTGAACCAATCTTGAGGCTTATCATCGCAGTTCCAATGGAACGTAAAGGTTGGCCAGTAACAGAGGCTAAAGGAGTAGATGACGGAATAAAGTGTACATGCCTACGGATCTGACGAAACAACTGTTCACGGATGAGGCTAACAGTTGCTCCAGTATCAACAAGAGCACGGTAGCTTTTCATGTTGATGGAGATAAGGCACGATGAAGGATCCGGAGTGACAGAAGGAGGAGAAACATAAGAAAGAGAGGCGGAAGACACCGAAGGTTGGTAGGAAAGAAAACAGTTATCAAGGCATGTAAGGAGAGAACAAGAAAGTATTCAGTGGGGTACTGGAAGATGAGACAGGTCTATATTTCGGAGCTGGCATTTGCTGATGATGTTGCCCTGATTGCTAAATCAGAGGCACATCTCCAATCCAACATGCAAGTCTGGAAGGAAGAGCTGGAGAAGAGAGGGATGGTCATAAGCAGCTCTAAAACAAAATCCATGGTGATATCACGAGAAGAAAGAAAACATCAGATTAAGTTGGGAGAACAGGTCCTGGAGCAGGTCGACCACTTTAGATATCTCGGAGCTATTATAGACCGAAAGGGAGGCATCAAAGAAGAGTTGGCCACTCGAAAAGCAGCGGCTGGGAGACTTTTTCAGGCCATAAATCGTGGATTCCTCAGCAAGAAAGAGGTTGGTAAGAAAACGAAGATGGCTGTATACCGCTCCACCTATGTCCCAGTCTTGACATATGGATGCGAGTCGTGGGCAATGACTACAACCCACAAAAGCCAGATCCAAACCTCAGAAATGAGGTATCTGAGGAAAGTGGTTGAAGTAACAAGAAGAGACATGGTCCGCAACCAGACGATCCGTCAAGGCCTAAAATCCCATCCGCTGCAGACCCAAATAGAACAGTCCCAACTAAGATGGTTTGGCCATGTCTGCAGAATGGGAGAAGATCGGCTACCACGACAAGCATGGGAAACAAAGAGCCAGGGATCCAGACCTCCAGGACGACCCAGAGTCCGCTGGGAGGACAACATTAGACAATCTTTGAAGGACCGAGGACTAGAATGGAACCAGGCCAGGAAGAAGACAGCTGATAGAATGGTCTGGCGCTCTCTCTTCCAAACCTCTACACCTCACGGTAGAAGGGGAACGACTAAGTAAGTAAGTAAGTAAGAAAACAGTTATTACGGAAGGACCGATGTGAGGATGGTTTCAGGTTACCCGGTATGGTCCTGGCTACTGGGCAACCCAAGAGTTTCCCTGATTTATTAAGGGTGGAGGACGGGACTGTACATGAGAAGGAAAGCGGGGGACCTTGGAGGGAGGGCACAGGAGCAGTAGGAAGCCATGAAGGTTGGCGAGGTCGTTGCTGCCTGTTCTGGTAATGTTGTGGCTGTGGCACGGGATTACTTTGAGTCTGGACTGTATTGCGGCCGCTGAAAACAGCTGCGCGAGACGTGTCCACGTTGCCCACAAGTGTAACATATAACTGAAGATACTTGATTGACCTGTGGCGCTGGTGGATGATAAAAGCGTTGAGGTTGGCACTGATGGTGGCAATCATTAGAGGGGGGCTGTGGCGATCTCGAAGGTTGCTGCCAAGAGTGGCGGCAATGGCTGACGTCCATCGGTTCTTCATCAATTCTGTGATCAAGACGAGGCTCACGACCGAGACGGTTGGTAAAGCGTTTCTTTACATTGTCCTCTGTGATGGCCCGTTGAATCGCATCTGTGACAGTCTGAGGATCCTTGCGGATCAAATGCAATTTAAGTGTGTCGGATGACAACCCATCAATGAAAATACCAACAAGCTGCCGATCAATATTCGCAGATGTGGAAGAAGAATCAATGAGGGCATCTTCAGCCAAGTTCAACAATCTGTCCGCATAAAATTGGACAGGTTCCTGTCTATCCTGGCGTATTCTACGAAGAAGAGTCCATGAGTGTTGACAGTCAGTTATGGAAGAATAACGGCTGACCAGTGCCTTCTTTAGTGAAGCGAAAGTTTCAGTAGGAAAAAGTTGTGCGCGACGGCGCAAAAAATCAGTTAATAATGACTGTGAAGAGAGGAATGCAACACGCTTTCGGTCCTCATTGGTTGCCGAAGGGATCAAAGATACAAACTTGTCAATGTCAATAAGCCATTGGCGAAATTGAGAAGCATCACCATGAAACGGCTTGACAATGTTATCAATATTTTTGAAGTTGGCACTCTGTGTTATGGAGCTAAGAGTATTAGCAATCGACTGTAACGTGCTAGAAGAATTTTCAGAAGAATCAGGCAAATTTTGACTCGCTGCTTGTTGCTGTGATAGTTGTTGTTGGAGCAGTTGATTTTGCTGTTGCAACAAAAATACTTGATGCTCAAGCTGTTGAGTAGCTGAATCCATCGTAAAAAAAGCAGTTACGAGCTGGTCACTGGCACCAAATAATGGTATATAGTGTGACAGTGGACGTTGTGGAAAGGGAGGAAAATCTGTAGATCGCTTGTGCTAAGGGAAATAATCACAAGACTTTCTTTAGTGTAGTTCTTCTGTGGAAGACTGGTTATACACCAGAGATGTTGCTTCCAGAAGTAAGGAACAACCCAGGTAATCAAGGATACTCGTAAGTGCCTGTGTGGTTCTAAAACTGAACTTGTAGGGTTGACTAAACAGCAACTTTAACAGTCAATGAAAATTTCCAATAGAGCAGTGTATTTGAAAAGTCCAAATGGTTATAAAAGATATTCTTTATTTCATTTCGTTTCCAGTGCAAAAATGTGGCAGTTCGAGAGAAATTTCTGGTGGGGAGGAAAGGAAAAACTGCCAGCTTTAGCCTCGATGGCAAAAGGCTTACGGCTCCTCAATACTGTAGTCGTTTTGTGGCATGTCTATTCACTGTGGAAATCCTAGCGAAATAAAAATTCGAACGAGACTTTGATTAGAACTAAGTCGAACTTACAAATAGTGGAGTAAACCACAATATAATCGTAGCAGGGGTTAGTGCTGGGTCACTAATTACCCTGGTTGGTAGGGGATCTCTAGACGGTTATATTCTTGTCCTAACCGTATGAGTCAAAGGCTTTGTGTTCTCAGTAGGGGATGCGCTATGTTTCTCCACACCTCAAAAGAGAACGCCTTATGTTGGTTTAACTCTAGCTTTGAGATAGCTGTCTCAAGCTCTCACTGGTTACTATGATGCATCAGTCTTTATACTAGTCCGGTACTATGGCTGGCCGGATGAAATATTTCTTATTGGAGTTAAGACCGGAAACCTTCTTTTGATTGGTTTTGGGGCCTAGTTGACTGTTGAAATAATCTTTAACCTAACTAACTACGAAACCTCTAGTCTAAAATTATTGTTTCTAAGTGACGATGACCAACCATTGTTCAAGGTTCTCTCTAATCTAAATGTTTTCCGGTCTGACTTGTATGGAGGCCACACAAGGTTTGATGACATCATGGGTTCATGTGTGTCATGACTGATGATGTCATTGATTCTTGACTAGTGGTTTATTTATCTCTAACTAGTCATTCATAAAATACTTTACTATAAGGCTAACAGTTGTAGCGACTTAGTAGTCTACACTGTTACATGGGTGATAAACTCTGTTTAGTTGTTAACTCATACTGGCTACTAGTTGTTGAATCATGCTTTATTTGCTAAATGATGTGAATGTCCACCAGTGGATAAATGTAGATGTTGGGACTGGTGTAGCAAAGTGTAACGATTGTCAACTCATCAAACCCAGCACAGTTTTGGTCATACAGGTCATCTTGTCCTGGAACGTGATGAGGCTCCGACAAGAATGTGAGTGTAAACAATGAGTGTGTATCTGAATGTCAGTACGCGAATGGTAGAATGATTCGATAGAGTTGACAGGTTGGTAGTACATCACTCATACTCACACTGTTCGAATTCAAGAAGTACTGGAACTACGGTGGTCTTTTTATAACATTTAATGGGACGCACACTTGGACAGTACGTGTATGGTTACAGGAACAAATGTCGACATAGACAGCATAATGTTGATCACAGGAATATCATCTTAAGTTAGCATTCATGCTTGGCAAATATCATAATGGAGCATTCGTAAATAAGCATTCAGCGTTCCATCATGTAAATCATCTGGCTTTACTGACTGGGCACGTCAGACCATAACCAATATATAGGAAGGCTCCTAGACCTAACCTCGTCTAGCGAATATTCCTTCACGTAAAGTTCAATATATATATATTTCATAATATAGGAATCCCAGACATGGGTTCTCACATGTAGCAGTGATCTCTTGGTTCATCGAGCGATAGTACAGGCATCCCTTTTTCTCACTCGATAAATACAAAGTATATGAATTTCAACATGGCTGTTCTCTCTCTCGTGAGCTTCACTCACTATAGAATATAGACCAAAATTGGTCATTCATTAAATGTCCTCATTTCTTCATAGGTTCTCTCATAGAGGTAATTGAATAATATCATACAATCCAGTGCTGATACATAGGAATGTCTTCTTCCTTTGAATGGATATTCTTTTTAAAAGTACCACTGTGCATCTGCTTATCAACAACGATGGCGAAGCCCAAGTTCATAATAAATTGTGGTTTTACCTTTTTATGCGAAATATAACTTTGCCATTCCTTGGCAAAAGAGAATAAACACTGGGGTAAAGTACATACAACATGTCTAAATGACTATCACTTTTCCCCATCCATATATAGATCACTATTTCGGCAAAAAGCCTGCTACAACAAAACTCGGCATCCTCACAGGATGACAGCCATGAATCACACCCCTTGCTAGCGATACTTCCGCTGCATAGCCTTTGACCTTTTCTAGCGACAACCAAATTAGTTCGACTTAGAAATGCAAAGATATCCATATATAAGACAGACTCGTCCTACTCATACAAACACTACGTATAAATTCAGGCCATAGATATACTGAAGCAAGAACAATCTATTCCTACCCAGCCAAAGAATAAATCGCAGTAGGCCTAGAGTCGTCTGCGGAGTCCGATCGAAGATGACGGAACTATTTTCAAGGGAAGCAACCCAAAAATGACTTCTCCTTAAGCACTTAAAAAAGGAAATACTTTGCTTACAAAATATTTGCGAACATAATAAGAATATAAATGTATTATATTGCAAGATAGTAAAAATTGCCCTTTACAGTCTTACCACACCTCCCGGGAAAAAAAAAATAAAATTTTTTTTAAAAATACATCTAGGAGCACGTAGAATAGGCTCACAACGCAAGAATACTGCGCAGATGAAAATATCAGGAATAACTATAATTCCTAATATGACTGGTGAGAATATATATCTCAAAATCTGAGAGAAATTGTTTCCCTACGAATAAATGTTTCCAGGAAGGTGTGATGTACGTATAATACAATTCTGGTAATTATACAATGCATACCAAAAATTCACACTATAATCTTAAATTTATGATTTATGAAGAAACAATCATCAAAGAACAGCGGTGAATTAACATCAATAAACCGCTAAGTAGCGATACCATCATTCTATTATTAAATTACAAATGTGTATCTTAGTAAAGAAACAAAAAATAACTGTTGTAAAGTTATACATATTAAAAAGATCCAATATTTAACAGTTAAGTGGCATCATGTGGGCATCTGGACAGAATGTCCGCCATCACATTTTCTGAACCACGGATAGCTCGTACCGAAAAATGAAAAGGTTGAAGAGCGATTGCGTATCGAGTTGATCTCGAGCTCTTCAAGTTCTTACTTTGGATAGCCGTAAGAGCTTTTTGGTCAGTTTCCACTACGAAATGCGCGCCCAGAAGGAATCTTTGGAGTTTGAGAATTGACCAAACCATTGCCAATAATTCACGGTCTAAAACCGAGTAATTCCTTTCTGCAGCATTAAGTTTTCTGGATATATACATTACAGGATGCAGAGTTCCAGAGTACTCTTGCATTAGTGCCGCTCCAATCCCAGTGGATGAAGCGTCACTACGAAGAACAAATGTCTTATCTGTTGTAGGTAACACTAAAATAGGTGGTGATGAAAACATAGTTTTGATCTTCTCTAGTGAAGATTGGCATTCATGAGACCAGTGAACCATGTTAGGCGACCCTTTCTTTAATAGTGTAGAGAGAGGTGCCATGATAGAGGACAGATTCGGAATGAAACGTCCATAAAATTGTATGAGACCTAAAAGACTTCGCACTTGCTTTTTAGTCCTAGGGATAGAGATGTTAAGTATCTTAGTGATATTATGGTCTTCTGTCTTCAAGAAACCGTGACCTACTCGATGGCCTAAGAAAGCAATTTCGCTAAAGCCAATACAAGCTTTAGATGGTTTTGCTGTCAGGTTATACTCACGCAGAGTTGATAATAATTCAACTAATCCTGAATAGTGATCTTCCCAAGTATCGCTGAAAAGACAGATGTCGTCTAGATAAGCAATGACATCTGACCGATACGATAGGATTCGACGCATCATGCGTACAAATGTAGCTGGTGCGTTCATAAGGCCGAAAGGCATAAAATTCCATTGGAAAAGGCCTCTGGGAGTAGAGAAAGCGGTAAGAGGTTTGGCGCGTTCGGATAATGGAACTTGCCAATATCCTTTAGACAAATCAAGTTTAGTGAAAAAATGCGATTTAGAAAGACGAGTAAGTAACTCTTCTAGTAAAGGCATAGGTTCAGCATCGAACTTCGTAACTTGATTCAATTTGCGATAGTCAACGCAAAGACGTATGTTATTGTCTTTTTTTCGAACAATAACCATCGGCGAAGAATATGCAGAAGTGGATGGTTCGATTATTTGTAAATCTATCATTTCATCCAACTCCTTTTCAACCTGTGTTTGGAAATGTATAGGGATAGGATAAGGCCTAACCCTAATTGGAGTATGTTCAGTTAGAACAATGTCATGCTCAATGACATGAGTTTGTCCAGGGATGTCAGTGAGGACATCCTGAAATGTTTGTAACATAGACGAAACTTGTCGCCGTTCTCCTAGAGACAAATCAGGAGAAACAGTAACGTCTTTCCATGATTCACTAGAATGAAGTGGGATCATTGGAAGCGGGAGATTAACATCCGAAAAACTTGTTTCCTCATCCTGTATTACAGACAGTGATGAGTAATGACCATGTTTGACATGAGAATCGTCCGTTGCCTGGAAAATAGGCTGTAGATAGTCAGGACGTTCATGGAACTCCGTAAGCATATTGATGTGGAAGGTTTTATGCTTCCCGTTAATATCGACGATGTAGTCAACATCTGAAATTTTCGATATTATATCGTACGGACCTTTCCAACTAATAAGGAGTCTATTTTCACGACAAGGTAGCAAAACAAATGCTTTGTCACCAGGACAAAGTTGTCGTAAAGTTCTCTTCTTATTAGCAAATTGTCTTGCCTTCTGCTTAGCAAATTCAGAAGAGGACGTTGCCAATTTGCATGCTTCGATAATCTTTTGTCTCAGCGCGATGACATACTCGTAAGAAGATTTTGTGTCATCGTCAATATTGTCAGCTGTTATAAGATCATGCAGCAAAGACATTGGGCCGGATGATAGATGCTCTACTTCAAAAGATCACTCTTCTTATGTCTGTAGAGATAGGAGGACGTTTTACTACATGACATGAAACCCAAGGGGGTTACTCCTTGATGTTATCAGTTGTTTTTGTTTGAGCTGCTCTTTTTATCTTGATCTGATTAATTTATTTTTCTCACTGGCGTATGGTTTATTCCCCAGCCTGTGAATTTATTGTAAGGAAAAATCCATAAGCCAAAAGAGCATCTGCAACATGTTCAGCTGTGTTTTGGGTTTAGTAATTGCTCTTTGTTAGAGGGATTATTTGTTTAGTCCTCTCAAGGCCTACGTTTGTGGCAGCATGTGTTCATAACACTTTGTTTTCAATGATTAAAAACCTGATGTCCTCCTCGGCAGATTTTGATCTTTGAGATATGGTGCACCAATGATTGTGTTTCTATACGCCATTTTCTGGAAAAGGCACCGTAATTAGCGATATTTTTCTGCAGCCTATGAATATGGGTTTCGCACTTGCTAGTCGAAACGAGGTACCTTTGCGGATTGTGACTTTCTTGACATATCTTTCTACTGTTTTTGAATCGACACATAGATCAGTTCAGTGTCCTTTGTTCACATATTTGAGTCCAATAGACGAATTTAGACCGCTTATATGTTTATCTCTTTTGTACTTTTAGTACTGGGAAAAATAATCCCTTTGTTGTTACCAGCTTACCTACTGCTGGTGGTTTTTTTTTTGTGGTGTTTTTTTTTCGTGTGCATGTGTATTAACGATCTTAACATCTCCAATTCTTGGGTTACAAAATCTTTTCTTTGAGAATGATCTGACATGTCTAGTCTGGAGTCTTTATGCCACCTTAGTGTGGCAGTTACCATGTACGCGCACTTTCAAAGTTAATCTCTAAGATTTTACAATTCTTGATCATCTAGTAAGTTCGGAATCACCTTTTGATTTACATAATGATTTAGAATAACTTCTTTCTTATCAGGGAGAGATAGTTTACAGAGATTGAAGAATTTTTCTATAAGGAAGTTCTGAGTCGGATCTTTCTATCTTGTTGTTGTAATCGGATTTATAGGAAACGAGATCACTGGAGAATAGATTGACCAAGAAAGTGGGCCCCGATCGCATTCTAGGTTTATGCAACACTTCATGTTAGTACTTTTCAAACAGACTGATAGTTTTCATGGCATATTTGAATTTGAGCTTGAGCTTCTAGAGTGATATAGACTCAGTTGCATTAGCAGCGCAATGGCAAATAAATAACTTTTGCTTTTCTCCGCAACATCGTGAGTAATTTGCTCTCCGTGTATTGTGTGCCATTCCTTTATGACTCCTTTTAATTTTGTGAATGCGGATGACACATAAAAAAGATGATAACTGGGAGCGATCGATTTTCGGCAAAAGAGCCCAGGCGTTGTTTTTCTGGTACATCTCCTGTTGAGTTGTTGTAATGGTGTTTAATGCAAAGCGATTTTGTTTCTTTTCAGTGATAAGTAAGGCTAATCCATATGATAGTTGTGTGGTTTTTCTTTATGAGTGCCAAGTTTATTCTAGTGTTGTGCAGATTCCAATCCCGTTACGCCAATTTGGGACATACTTTTGCTCTGTTAGATCATGAGAGAATGGATCTTTTTTTATGATGTGACCGCCTCCAGAGACCCACGATAGGTTGTGCATTACATCATCCAAAAAACCAAGATAGAAACTCGTAAATTAGTTATCTTGGAGACTACACGGATGTGTTTTATTTTACTTAAACCCAACATATCTAGTTGCCTATGAATACACATGAACAATGCGTAGACGAATCTCGTCCATCTAACCTCTATCCCTGGCAGCGATTTTGTGTAGCTGCGAGTAGGCTTTATATAGTGAGCGGTGTGGACAGAGGTATTGTGTGTCCACAGCTTAATCAGTAGACTCTAAAAGAATAGCCAGACAGACTGTTGGGTTTTGGTTCAACTAATTAATGTTTTTTTCTGCATTTGGTTTCTGGGATCTGATGACGTGATGCATCTCCAGTCCAAAATCAAGGAATTCAAAAGCCGCCTTCTTTTCGGCAAAGCATGCCCTAATTATTACTTACAGTGAGTCATTTCATTTATTTACCTTTTTGTTGAGATGACCACATCTGTAGTGTACTATTCAGGAACTTCGTTGGACTTCTTGTCTTGGTTGCATGATGTTTCTCTTGAGCAATTTAAAACTGCTCTAGACACTTATTTGTTTTTTTTTTTGATATCTGTTGGCACCCGACTGTTATTCTCCACCCACTTTTCGACAAAGTAATATTTTGCCTGCTGTTCTTAATCCAATAGTGTCCTTACCATCATATACGAACCCCTACCCTCTAAGCGTGTTGACCACTCCATAAACGACTCCTCTTCATCTCGCTGGGTTTTACACATCTATCATAAAACTCATTATTTTGGTCATCTGCGAGTAATTAGTGTATCTGTACACTCTTCTGATTCCGTGTCCATTTTGAATGCCCTGTTGTTTCATGAAGGAAAACTTGTTTCGACTCAAGGTTGTCTAGATTTGACTATCCTTTTTGCTGCTGAATTTGTCTTATCCTGTTTTTTTTTATGGACCACCCTTCTGTGAGAATCTGAGTAGGCGTCTTGTTTCAGTTCTGCTGTTTCTCCAGGAGGCTCATTACGAAGTAAAGTGAAGTACCACTGCGATAATGATTGTGTTTACCTTGGTTGCTTTTCTGATAAACTGTTAATTAGTTTATCCTTTTTTTATTTAAATTCTACTTATTTTGAGAGGTCCGTTTTGAGATTATGTTTTTGTGTTTTTTTTTTTTTTTTGGTGATGAGTGGATTAGGTTTACATGAGTAAGTTCTTGTTCTTTATGGCGTTGTTGCCTGAAGAGCAACGTAGGGCTATTACCTTCTTTTAAACCTTTGTACTTTGCTTGTCTTAATAGCTACTGTTTTTCTCCGGGTATGTGTCGCTTTTTTTGTTTTTTTGTTTTAGTGTCGTAATTTGGGTACGCAATGACTGCGTTCCATATTCTTTTTATTTGTAGAGATCTTTAGGTGTTTTCGCTCTCAAATGTAAGAGATTCGATGGAAAAGGAAAATTTATTTATACACTTAGACATTCAAAAATTCCATATAGCTCCCTCTGGAATGGTATCCAAGTCCATAAAGGGCTTACACATACATAAGATCTTCTAATCTCCTCTAATCTGTTTTCGGATAGTCTCCATCCACCAACGATCAAAATGTTAAAGAACTACGTCCCCTTGAGTTCTCTTTGCAAAGAACATTCGAATGCGGTGAAGAAATTTTTCTTCACATCCTTTTGTGCCCTCAACAATCAGAGCTATTCTGCATTTGTCGATAAACAACTAATCAACTGCCGATTTTTTAAAACACTCCTGCTTTCAAGACAAACTTGAAGATTACTTATTTAACAATGGCTTGCGTCTCTAATAACTAACTCATACGTTAGTTTTTGTCCAACTCTTACAAAAATTTATCAAAAAATTCAAAACACATTAACATCTTATACAGAACTTTTGTAAAAATTAAAGGAAAACAGAACAAATATACCAATTTGTTCCAGCATATTATTACTGCGAGCGACATTATTCTTGTGTTTTGGTTTACATATAGACATATTAAGAGATGAGAGTTCAATGTTGATTCCTCTCAAACAATTTATTTTACTAACTCAACAACTAAGGCGAACAAACTGTAATCGCGTTCCAACTAAAACTCGAGCGTTTTAAGAAATAAAACTTGTGAAAGTAGAACCTAGAAATAAGAGAGAGCGCGTAGTTTATGTCTTTGTCCCACCACTGAGTATTAGGTGCGTTTTTTCTATAAAACAAATATAACGGTACTACCTTTAAATGACCTGTGTTAACAACAGTGTTTCAAGGGGGGAAGGGGTGTTGGTACCATAGTTTTTACCATTACCACCTGACTTAGAATGCATTGGATTGTAATTAGACATTGTACTTAGACGTTATGTTTGTTACAACTCTTTTTAATCTTTTTTTCATAACATCAAATGGCTCACAAAGTTCTTTTTTGTGGTGGTTCATGTTTCTTGCTTAATTGCTTGTTTTTTTCTGTCTTGTGCAAGTAGGTGCACTCCGATCTTTTCTTCTTTTTCCTCTTTTTTGCAATTTCCGCATTCAGGGTATCTGTTTTTTTTTCATCTAGTTCGTTGCTATTCTTGTCATAACTCTTCATCTTTGTTCATCCTCTCTTTTTGTTAATTTTTTTTTCCCAATACCTGTAAGCTTCTTTAATCCTTTTTTCTTCCTCAGCTTGCATGAATTTCTTTTCTTGCCAATCAATGCTAGTTCTTTGCTTCAGCATTCTGATATCATTCAGTTTAGCTGGTTAGCAGTAGTTTTCTTCTCTTTCTATTTTCTTGGTTCAAGCTGTATTTTTTTCTTGCTGTGGTATCTGTCCATATGTATGTTGTGCATGATCAATAGTTAACCTGCCCATTGGTATATAATGTGGAGGGTAGTTGGGAGTGGGGGTTGGTGTGGGGGTGGTGGGGGAGGGGGTTGGGGGGTGTTGAATTGGGGGGGGTAGGGGGTTGTTTTGGTGGGAGGGATGGACAGTGGGTTATGGGGGTTGTAGGGGGTGGTTTGTTTGGTGGGGTTGGGGTTGAGGGGGGTGGGTTGATGGGGTTGGAGTGGAGTGGGTGGGGGGGGGGGGGGGGGGGGGGTGGTAGGGTGGGGGGGGTGTGGGGTGGGTGGGGGGGGGGGGTGTGGGGTTGGGGTTTTTGTGTGGGGGGGGGGGTGGTGGGGACTTGTTGGGGGGTTGGTGGGTTGTTGGTGGGGGGTAAACTTTAGCTTGTTGTTTGGGTTTGTTGTGCTTGTTTTGGAAATCCTTTTTATAATAAAAAAACAGGTATAAGTTTGCTGGGGGTTGGTTTTCCGACAAAAACGTCTATAATATAAGTGTGCAGTTAACGAATTTTTGCAACCAGAGAATTAGTGTTTTGTTATTTTTTTTTGTATGTCAATTTCAACTGTTGTTTTTTACTTTAGGGGGTGTTGGGGACTTGGTGTGTTGAACAATTAAACAATATATTGTTGATTTTGTTGTGTACTTTTTTTTGTTTTTAGTATGTTGCATTGTTGTTGATCAACTTATTTTTTGAGGGAAATAGTTTTTTATAAAAAAAATGTTTTTTCACCTTAGTTTTTGCACCAAACTTGCCAAACAGTTTTGTTGGTTTTTAATTTTAACAAGGGTTGGAATAGCATGGAAAAACTGTCATTTTTGGAAGTTTTTTGGGGTGAAAATAAATTTTTTGGTGTGGTTTAAAGGTTTGGAAAACAAGTAAAAATGTGATTTGTGGGGGGCAAAGGTGGTGGGTATAATTTGCACAAAAAATACAAATAACCGCACCCACAGAAGGTGAACTGCCAAATATGGGAATTGATAAGAATAGAACTGAAAAGATAAAGAAAACTAGGGTTAGGACCCGAACCAAAAGACCTTACCAAACAAAAATTATGTTAACAACTAAAACTAAAGAAACAGAGGAATATGTACAAAAATGGTTACCAACAATGAAGTTACAGTATGGTCACAGCTAACACTAATAAGCAACAGCTTGTCGCTTGAGCAAATTTCCCGGTAGGTGGCAATCAATTCTGTAGTGAATTGGTTTACCTGTTTTTAGAATAACCAAGTCATTTTTGACAACAGACTCCTCTATAAGTGGGGTTTGTAATTGGTCAAGCTCTACGCTGTGTGTGGACCAACCGACCCCCCAAACTTCGTAACAACCAATCCCAAACCCCTGGGATGTTCAAAACAAATAATCAAAAACATATAAATGTAAGTTAGAAGTATTAAATACATAGAAATGGCACAAATGCATACAAATTAGTATGGTGGCCCAATAAGAATTCTGGATGTTAAATAGCCAGTGTAATTTTGCACCTGAAAGAATTTGTTAGTTTTTTGTTGTGGTGAAGTACTCAGTTACACTGCCCCCCTATATAGGGTACATTAACAATCCGAGTGGGGGGAATGTACTACCCTTATTTAAAACAAATAAACTTCTCTGGTCTAATAATATTTATTTAAATTCAACGACAGAATGTAGATAGCTTCCATCGTATGGTTTAGAAAGATGGAACAATGAATGTAGGACCTTCTTCATTTCTAATAAGCATTTTTTTTTTCTTTTTCGCAAACCCACGTCAAATAATTCTCCCTAGGTCTAACTGTTGTGGTTAATGTGTTGGTCAGTGTTTCAACCCAATATAGCTTGTTTTGTGTAACAAACTTGTTCAGTTTGTATGGCAAATGTCCAATGAAACCAAGATGTCCAACAAAACCCTGACTGTAACTAAGTTTACGCATACTCTCGACAGGACAGTGTCCAACGCACAGGTTTTGGGGGGTGGGACAACACTGATATTGGGGTTTAGTTTTGTAAACTGTTGATGTAATTTTTGCCCGTAAACTCACAATTGGTATTATGTACTAAAGAGCCCGTATAGGTAGGTTCTTGTCCGTCGTGGGTTGTAAAGTTTCACTAACTTCTCAATTGTATAGTATGTTCACTGTGCAGTGTTGACCCAGGGCAAGGCTTGGCACACCAGTTGTATTTATTAGAAGTAAAACTCCTGTTGTAGCTTGTTAGTTTTTGGGTGAACTTCATTTGACTGGCTAATAACTATTAGTTGTTGAATCATTGCTTTTTTATTTGATTAAAATGAAAAATGTGAATGTCTGACCATTGTTGGTGGATAAATGTTTTAGATGTTGGGACTGGTTGTAACTAAAGTTTGTTGGTGGTTAAACGATTGCCAACTTCACTCATCAAACCCCAGCACCAGTTTTTGGTCCATTTTATTGAGGTCCCCATCTTTGTCCTGGAAACCTTGGGGTATTTCATGATAGAGGCTTACCTACCAAATGTAAAAGGTGGGTGTAAACAATATGATGTGAGGGTGTAATCTGAAATGTCAGTGACGGACTGACCGCACCGAATGGGAGAGAATGATTCGATAGAGTTGACAGGTTGTCTGTTAGTTACATCTTACTCATTACTAACATCACACTTGTTCGAATTACAAGAAGTACTGTGGAACTACCGGTGGAGTCATTTTTTTTTTATTTTGTTAAAACATTTAATGGGATGAGGACGCCCACACTTGGACAGTCTACGGTGGTATGGTTTACACGGAACAACATGTGACCGACATAGACCAGTCATACATGTTTGATACACAAAGGAATCTATCATCATAATTAGAGAAACTTTGGTGTACCATTAATGTGTTGGCAAAAATAATCATAATGGAGCATTGTCGTAAAATAAGCATTTTCAGGTAGTTTCCATCATGGTAAAAATCATCTGGCTTATTACTGACTGGGCACGTCAGTGTAATATACCAAGATTATAGGAAGGCTCCTAACCTTAACCTCCCTCGGGTCTAGCGAATATTCCATTCACGTAAAAGTACTTCAATTATATATATTATATTTTCCATCTTAATTATAGGTTCCCCAGACATGGGGTTTTCAAAATGTAGCAGTGGATCTCTTGGTTTCATGCGAGCATCCGAGATTAGTACAGGCCAATCCCTTTTTCTCACATCCAGATAAATACAAAGTTATATTGAAAATTTCAACAATGGTTGTTCTTCTCTACGTTGAGGGGGTTATCGTGAGCTTTCACTCACTACTAAGGATAATTTATAGACCTAAAATTGGTGAGTCCATGTTCCATTAAAATGATGTACCTCATTTCTTCAGAAGTGGCTGTGCTCATAGAGGTTGGAATTGAATAATATCATTACAATCCTAGTGCTTTGGAGTTCCGCCTCGCTTAGGAATAGTTCAAAAAAGCTGTGGTCCTTCCTATTGAAGGTATTTATTCCGGACGTTTTTAAAAGTATGCATACTGTTTGCAGATGGTGGCTTATCAATCATTATCGATGGCGTTAAGGTGCCAATGTTCATGGTATAATGTTGTAGATGGTGTTGATAGTACTCTTTGTATGAAGGGATTAGCGAAATTATAATCTTTGTCCATTCCTTGGGTCATGAAAGGATAATTAACAGGTTGGGAGTATTTGACATATGTTTAGGGGAATAACTTGATCTAAGGGTAATGGACTAGGGGTCACTTTTTTCCTATGACGCAGAGGGAGGTTATATAGATCGGACTTATGGTTTGAAGGGCAAAAAGGTTGGGCCATGCTTGGGGAACTCTTAAGGAACTCAGCAGAAGTCCTTCACTAGTGATGTGGCAGCGTTAACATGAAACATCTGATGAATGTACTTTCGCTAGCGTTACATTCGTGGCTTAGCCTTTGGTGACCTTTTTCTAGCCGGTAAAACCAAATGTGTCGGCTTGTAGAAAAAGCAAAGATATGCCATGAATAAGACAGGCTTCGTCCCAATTGATCATACAATCGCTACTACGTATAAATTCCCGTATCAGTCCATAGAATAAAGATTCTGATGGCTTAAAGAACAATCTCACAATTACCTCAGTTTATTATCAAAGGATTTGTATTCTTTAGTTCTTATTTTTGCCTTAGATATTTTTTTGTTTTGTTTTTTAAATTGTTCCCGATCGTTTTTTTGACGGACTATTTTATTGGCAAGTTATAAAGCATTTGCCAAATTAATTGACTCAATGTCTGCGCTTATAAGGGCGAGGTTTAGATTATTGATTTTTAATTAGTTTTACTTTGCCAAATTATTTCTTAAGTATATGGTTACGTTATTTTATTAATGTTTTTTCATTTATATTGAATGACCTAGTTTGCTATTTGTTTTGCCGTTTTACATTAAAAGTTAGATGGGTTTGCATTTGGATCCAATATATCTGACAAGAGTACTCCGTTTTTTTTGTGATATTATTTTGTTATACTCAGTTCCTAATGTTCTTGCCTTTTACTAAATTTTATGTTTTTAATTCAGGTCTACTTAGCTTTTGTTATCCGCATAGAATAATCTTTTTAATTTTATCAAAGTTCATGACAGATGTATGATTGTTTTTATGGTTTCTATATTTTTCACTTTTTACCTTATTGAGTGATTAATTTATTATTGCTTAAGTGTAATTAGGTTTTTTGCATTTGTTCTTTTTATAATGTTTAAGGCGCAGGGTTAATGGTTTATTTCAGCTTTTTATTTGTGTTTTTGCCCTAGTTGTACTTATTTTAATGTTGGAGTTTTAGATTAATTTATGTGAGTCTTTGTTAGTTATTACAATTTAGGTTTTTCTTATCTTTACACATATTCTTATATAATTGCGATGTTTTATTTTATTTTATACAAAAGTTTTATTTTCTCTATTCTAAATGCTGTAGTTGTTTATTATATATTTTTTAAATGTGGTTAACGATACTTTAGTTTGTATATGCTATAATTCAGTTTATATTTTTATTGATTTTTTTTTTAGTTCTTTATTAGTTGTTTGGATTGTGATTGTATTGAATTTTAGTGTAAATTTTTGTTTTTATTATAGTTTAGGTTTTCTTTAGTTCTAGATTTTTGATGTTAGTCGGAGTTTGAATATGTTTTATTAAATGTATTTTTTTAAGCTCTGTTTTGATGTTTAAAAAACTGAAACTTGATTGGGCCAAAAAACGACACGAAAAAGTTTTTTCTTAAAGTAAGAGACTAAAAAATGAAAGATTAAAATATTGACTATATTATGTTTTTGAATTTATGTAATAGTTATAATTTATTGTTTTAATCAGTAAGATGATATTATTTTATTTAATTTAATTATTATTTATATTTATTTTTATGTATAATGTTTTTTAATATTTTATATTAATATATTTACCGAAAGTTTTTTGTTTGTTTTTTTTGTTAAAAGATTTAATGGTGCCAGAAGTTTTTTGATGAAACCTTATATCATAGTAGACGAATCGGTTAAGACTATAGTATGAATACTTTCTATTAGCTGGATTAACATGATTCAGATAATTTACTAGCGTTATGGTGCATTGTTAGACATATATTGACGGTGCCTGGGATTATTCTTTACTGAAAGTAGCTCTTATTGATTGTGGCAACTAGAAAGGGTTGGTGTCTCCTGTATTGAAATTTGTAAGGTTATCTTTTTTGGGAAAATAGACGCAGTACTACTGTAGGAACGGATATATAGTACCCCTGATGGTTGTTTGGAGCCATAACCTAAGGAGAAAGTGAAATAAATATACTCAGTGAAAGACGTGCGTTCCTTTGACACTTTTCAATTTAAAATTTCACATGTGTATAAGTTTAATAACGTTTACAGACAAGTTTGTGATTATCAGTTGCTTCGTTTGTTCTGTTATTCAGAAGTGATTGATCTTGTCTTAATTTGACCTTTTTTATGGCCTGTAAATTTACTTAGCATAGTGAAAAAATTATTCGATTATTTCGAGTAGTACCTTCCCCTGAGAGGGTAGGAGTGTGAAAGCTGAAATTGTAAGCCAGTACACGTTGTTGTTCAAACCTTTTTTTATTTATTAATGGTACCTGAGTTCTCGATTATTGAGGACAATTTTAGGATATTGAGGGCCCTAACCTAGTATTCTTGATATCCTTGAATAGCTTTTGTGCAGTGCTCGTGAGGTGATGAAGAGACGTATAACCAGGATCATCGCAGAAGGAATTTTCATACAAATTTCTTCAAGAATTAAAGCCCTGTGTTTTTGGTTGTAGGTAGGGGCTTGTGAATTGTCGAAGCTGAAAATATTCTCCTCCACGTTACTATATTCAACCAGATTAAATAAAAATGAATGTACTAATTATTGATTTCCCAAATATGGCTTAATTTTGGACAAAAAGTATTTGTACACGAAAGAACACTTTCCTAGTTAGGAGTAAATAATAGACTCTAATAGTTTTTTTATTAAATAACTAGATTTTAGTTGTAAATATATCTTGAAGTTTAATCTTTTTATGAATTGCAACTCAATTATACTTAATACATTTGGTAAAAAATTGTTCCGACCAAAATTCAATAGAGAGATTTGTTTTAACTTAAGTTGTTTAGATAACTCCTTTTAAAGTGTGTGTTAGTTGTTATTTTTACTGGGACATACATTGCATATTTTACCCTAGACCACGTAGCTACACAACATGTCCATACATTTTTATGATAAACAATTTAATGTTTGGGTTGTATGATAACATACATTATGCGGGAGGGTACTTGAGTAGTCTTTGGTTCGGAAAAGCAAGACTGGTTTCTGACTTATAGTTAAAAAGTGTAAACTTCCTCAGGTGCTTTGGATAGCTGACTTCACATCTGCTACTTAAAGTATAGATTGAAGTAATATCTGATCCCACCTACATATAGTGGTGGGTCTCGTCCTGGGTGAATTTCCAAAGTTATTAATAAGGTAATTTGGGGGTAGACCGTTATGGTTGAATTGACATTGTCTTACTGTGTTTGTGCTTAGGTTAATAGATAATTAGTTAGATATTGTGGGTTTATTTAGATCCACCATTGGTTAGGAATATTAAATTAGGATGGGCAGAATTGGGCCAAGTACAGATCTTCTGCTGTGCAGGACTGCTGAAGGAATTTATAGGGAATTATTTTGTTTGGAGGTATGGTAAGGGGTGTCAGATTTTAATTGATTATGTTTTCAGCCAGAGTCAGTTGATAAAAAATATATTGATTACCAGAGAAATGGGAAGGATGCTAGGGTGGTCTAGGAAATTAGTTTCTGTGGCTGTTAGATTTAGATTTTGATCGCGTAGTTCCGATTGAGATACGAAGATTTTAAAGAGTTTTAGAAGATGCATTAGAGACTTAAGATTATTAGAGGCTGTTTCGGAGAGGCTGAGATTAAGAGGCTGCTAGTTGGAGGAGGAAAATGGAGGTTGGTGGGCAGGTGTAAGGGAAGAACAAAAGACTGGCCTGCCTGGAAAGGGAAAGCAGAAGATAAAAGAGGTTTACAGAGCGAGGTTGTCGTGGAATTTATTTAATCCAACATATATAGAATATCAAAAGGTAAATATGTATAAGCTTTACTAGCAATAAATACTTATATTTAAGATAAAGGATAAGTAGAATGGTAGTAAAATGAAAACTGGTGCTGTAACATGAGAATGTACTCAGAAATCCCCTTTGTTTTATCTACTGCGTATGCAATATTGTAACGCTTTCTACGTTGATAGTATAATAGCCTACTATATTATTAACCGCTCTTTCTTGTCAATGAAACGTGTGCTGTATTTCTTGGAAAGAAAAAACATTGAGATACCGCAAGCTGATCAACATGACCTAATTTTAAATATTTTCATTCATGTCCATTTTATTACCTTGTATACACAAGCTCCGTCAAACTAAAGACAGATGGACTAAAAGGACTAGAGAGAGGGACTGATAGGAGAGGCTTAAATACAGGATCCCACGTAAAATTTTTAACACGCGGACTCGCTATTGACCACTAAAACATGCGTTAGTTTCGCCGCGATACACAATTACTTATACTATCACGCGTGTTTTCGGCCACATGCACATAACTTACTCTTTTTTCAGAACGGGACAGTGATAAATTCACTACCCATTCCCAGAGTTAGGTTTTTAAAAAAATTAACCTGAAAATACTCTTATTAGGCGGAAAGATAACAAATAGTTGGGTTTTCACGTTTGAACATTACATTACAGTAACCCCAGACAGCAACTACATATCTTCGAAACAGGAGGGCTGCGTAGAAGAAATTGCATTATTTTGAATACGCAGCCACTTCCTTTGCTCTTTTAAATTTGGTTATATTTGGGTTCCTTTAGGGCTTGCTGACAAAAGAATATGGTAAAACGTTACGCATAATAGGGTCTAGGAATTAATATTAACAAGTTATATACACCCAAAATAAAATAGTGGGGAGTGCACTCTTCTGACAACAACATGGAATCATTTCTGCTCATAAAATTTTTTTTAACCACCACGTGTTTGTACGTTTCACAGAAAATAGTTGCCTACCAATGTTAATACTTTCGCAAATGTGATTGGATGTTTTTGATGCGCAATAATATGTAAGGATCTTAAACTTTACGATTTGGTTCTTCGGGTCTATAAATACTCTATCTTTGGTTGTTAGGGGAGAATTCGTTTTAGGAAGGTAACAATTTTTTTCAAAAACACTTGTCTCGAAACGTGGGCCTAGTGGCTCCCTCATTGGTTTCTAGACTCGCTCTGATTATACTCAATTAGGAGCGTTTTTAGTTCGAGACCATACTAGTTCAAAATAAGCTTGATTTTTTAATAGCAACAGTGCGGTTGAAGCTCAGGCCTATATTTTTTGGCTAAATAAAAGCTGGAAACATTAAGCAGTAGTAGGGAATTTTGTGCCAAGTAATTTGTTGCCTGAATTCTATTGCTTAGTCAAAAGTTATCGGTGTGTTATTCTTAAAAAGAATTGTGTGTTTTATAAGCTTGATAATAACCATTCAGTATCTTTTTAATGTAAAATTGTATGTGAATTGTTTAATCTATTAATTTGCCTGTATATATGTTGTAATGCCTTCAGTTAGGCCAATACATGCATGTATGAATTGCCTATAATATTCTCCAGCCTGGAACATGAAGAGTGTTTTGAAGGAGGAATAGTAATAAGGGCATGGCAATTTAGGGGCACACAAACAGTGTTTACACTGACACCTAGATTATAGTGATTGACACTAAGAAATGTAAATAAATATGTGCGCCATATGGAAGTGGGCATGAGGTGCGTTTAGTAAAGTCCATTTAAGAGCAGGTTTAATTAGCGAGGTATAGAAATATGGTATTTCAGATCGAATGCTTTGACGAGTTTGTGCTCTAGTATCGTCTCTTCTTATGAACTCACATAATGTGTTGGGAATGTATTGTGGTCAGGTATTGTCTCTCCAGGTGTAGAACGAGAGAGTATTATATTAGTTATTATTCGAATAGATTAGGTACATACGCCTGTCTTGTTTTCAGTGGTACCGTATGGTCTTGTATTGGGTATATTGTAGCATGAATGCACACTGTCAGGCCAAAATAATAGCTTTTGCTTGAATGTTCATGAGTCGGGGATGCAAGTCTAATTACTTCCTTCGGCTCGCATTGTAGGCTATCATGTTCAGTGAGGTGGTTGTCTCCAGAAGCACCGAGTGGAATCGAGAAATTCGAGCAGTAGGCAGCTTCCTTCTCTGCCTCCATCTGACATGACAGCGCATTGAGTAAGCTGTATGTGGCCAGTCCATTATAGCTGAGGCTCAAAAAGATTATGTTACCGTCCCCCGATCTTATTATATCTATAAGTCATGTTTGTATTCATAAAATTAATAATTAGAGGAGGATATTTAGGTAATTGATTTTAATATCATTGTCAGAAACACTTAGGAGAGGAACATCCTCCAATTGTACTAATTGTTTTCCATTAATAAAGAACTAAAAACGTGTATTGAAGTCATGATGACAAAAATACCAACGAGAGGCTTTAAAA
This sequence comes from Oreohelix idahoensis, assembly GCA_024509875.1. NCBI lineage: Eukaryota > Metazoa > Mollusca > Gastropoda > Stylommatophora > Oreohelicidae > Oreohelix > Oreohelix idahoensis. The sequence goes on along the minus strand of JAMPIV010021833.1, from coordinate 513 downwards.
CAAAACAAAACCTATTATGTAACACCTTCTGATATTGTACTATGCTATAACAATTACAACTGACGCTACACATAACTTAGAGTTTAGCTTTTCAATAAATCTATTATATGGTGACATCTACTACAATAGATTCCCACTATTGTAGAAGTGTTTAAAATTCTGTACATTAAATATAACTTATGTAATTTAAAAATGTGATTGTGTTTAGATTTCCTGGTTCCCTTTTGTATGTTTGAATCAGGACACATATCTTCATTGCTAATAACAGCAATTGTAAATTATTTACATAGTTGTTATTTTGAATAAAATAGCTTTCAAATTATCAAGTTGAGCCCCTACACTCTTGTAAAAGTATTTCCTTTAGATGTTGATTTATAATGTCATTTGTGAGTGTAACAAGTATGTTGTCAAAGTGTGTGGAATAAAATTAAATTGTTTTTATCGGTACTGTTGTTGTATATGGTCTTACAACTTCATCATTACCACATACCCTAGGACATACAACGATGAGTC